>JAPCYS010002336.1:0-12992 GCA_028641055.1 Alopecurus myosuroides
GCAGATTTGGATCTAGTTTGAGGTAAAATCAAAAGTCGCAGGGGCAAATTGATAGGTGTAAAAAGTTTACCGGAGGAGGTCTGAGGGAGGCCTTGCGGAGGCAGATGGCGCAGACCTGGTGTCCCTTCGCGGTTCTTGACGGGCCGGATGAGGATTCGCCGGCGGACCTTGGCGGCGGCGCGGGCGAGCAGTGGCGGAGCGAAGCCTCCGGCCGATGAGCTCCGGCGATGCGCGTGGAATTCCCGTGGTGGCGTTCAGTAAGAGAGAGAGCGCGGAAGGAGAAAGGAATGGAGTGGGGGAAATGAGCCGTTAGGGTTCGGGTCACCCCCAAGGGGCCTATTTATAGTGCGGATGGATAAACCTAGCACAGTGAGTGGAAGCCGGGAGTTACGGAGGTAAACGGCTATTAACTTGAGTTTTGGCGAGATATGCGCCAAATATCTTGCAAGGCATCTGGATAAAAAGAATAGGGAAATCAAACCCCGCGATATCAGGATTGGTTATCAAGTATGGAATCTTGGCATTTTGGACTGGAAAATTGAAAGTGTTTGGAGGAGAAACCCGGGTTATTGTATGGCCTCTATGGAGTAAGGTCTAGCTGAATATCAAAGCATCTTAACCCGGCCTTCGTGCACACGTGTGTTCGATGTCTTTTGCAGGGAATAGCGAGCGCTTCAAAGATAATCCTTGAAGCCCAGGCTATTCTGGGGACTACTGACGGTGGGATGATAGCCGGTAGGTCAAACTCCAAGGAATAACCCGGCCCAAGGGATGATGTGCAGGATCCGGCTAAAGATAAGGAAACTTGTGAAGGCCCAAGCTTGTAGGCCCAATGACCCGGATTGTGGGCTACTGTAAAGGAAAGTTAGGGATAGTGCGCCGTGTCCGGGTAGGATTTAGGATACGCCTTGTAAAACAAGCCAGGGGGTACGGGTGCTTTATAAACCGACTCCCGGGTCTAGTTTAGGCAGAGATCTAAGAGCCCTAGCAACATCGTGTGATATCGAGCATCGAGTGTAATCCCAGAGTTGAGTTATTGTATCGAGATCGGAGACTCGGCGACTTTGATTGCCGGCTACCAGATCGAATTGCACCATGTTTTCCTTTGAGCTAAACCCTCTCCCAAATGCCTGTGTCGTCTTGCCCCAAGATCAGTTACCCCGGTAACATCTGCCGTGATTATCCCACGACAAGAGTGGCTACTCGGCTTAGAGGCAAAGTTGTACTATGGCTACTCGGAGATTATACATACAGAGAGATAGGTAGGAGTAGGGGTGTTACCTCCACACGAGGGCCCCGAACCTGGGTAGTTCTTGTTGTTTGCAGTGATACCTGAGCGCGGCTACTCGCCGTGCGATCCCTCCCCGGATACCTGCAGCATCCATCGGCCCCAAACTTAAGCCATCCCATGGCATCTGTCTTCTCCACACCACGACAGTGCTCTAAACTCATGACTAACATGCTTGAATGACAAGACAACCAATAGATCATGCTGCTTTAAGTGATGTCATGCTGACCATTGGACACCAGTGATCAACATGTACCAGCTTAATGTTCGACTCTCAATCATAAGAACATGTTGACCCTTGGATACAAGTGATGACCACGGACCCCAATTGGTTTGAAGGTGCTATAGTTGGAAGAGCACGATCTACCTTGATATCTTGATATTTTTATGAGGAATCGCCCTAATAATCATGTCTCCTGCGCAGTCAAAGGACACAAAGAAAACATATATAACATGCACAAGTAAAACAACTAGTGATATAGTATAATCTTCCTTCATCTCCAACAGACCCTGTGTTGGTGCTGCCATGTCGAGGTTCACGACAAGTGTAATACTTCTCCTCCCCATCATCGCCATGATCAGGTTTAGAATGGTTTTCTGACTACAAAAGAGTGTTAGGCAAAGCATCTCAAAATTCTCAACCGATCTTTGTGAAAGGGCTGGAAAATTCTTTAGGGAGGGTTTGGTGCCCGTTAAAGGGTATCAGATGTAGATCGATGGGTGGAAACATTTTCCTCATCACGTTTCTGCAAGAATCGGGCCTGAGGAAAGCTATGAGTGGAGGACCATGGATGGTTAATAATGACTTGATGATTTTGGAAGAATATGACCCAAGAGGAGAGTTGAGGAGTATGCCTTTGATCAAATTCCAATATGGATCAGGGTGTTTTGGCTACCGCTAGGCTCAATGAATCGAGCGAACGGGGAGTTGATTGGGAGCAGTGTGGGTGAATACCTGGAAGTCGATGTGGGTGAAGATGACTGTGCGGAGGGGGAGTTCCTGAGGGTAAGAGTGAAAATAGATATCCAAAAACCACTCATCAGGGGAAAGATGCTGAATCTGGGTGAAAAGGGAGGGGGCAGCTGGTGCCCCTTTGAATATGAATACCTCCCGGAATTTTGTTACACTTGTGGCATAATTGGTCACGACGAGAGAAGATGCAAAACAAAGTTAGCCCGGGGATAGAAGCAGCAGTATGGGCGCTGGCTTAGAGCCTTCATGACATCGAATAAACAAGGGCCATATGGAAAAAGATGGGGTTATAACCGGGGAGGAGGCAGTAATTGGAGTGGAGGGACTGTCTCAATGGAGAAAAAATCGGGCAGTGATAGTCAATCCTGGAGGAAGAACTCTGGGAGCATGGAGGGGGATGGAAGTAAAACTAAGCTGCTAAAAGAAAATTCGGAAGAGGTCACTTCACCGTTGAAGGGAACATCGGAGAGGAAGGCGGATGGGGCACAAAAGAAACTTTCTTTCACTGGTATGACATCTGATCCGGAAAAGCAGAAGGAGGGAGGGAAGACCCCGGAGTCTACCGAAGTAAGTGATAGGAGGGGGAAGACAAGAGGTCAGAAACTTCCCAACCAATGCATGTGGGTGTTGACGTGGCCCAATTTGATCCAATGCATGTGACCCCTCTTCCGCTGGGGTAAGAGATGATCGGGAAGCAGATACAGAAAACACCAAAAAAAATTAAAAGAAATGATAGGAAATCAGTGTCAGAAAGGGTGGAGAGGAACAGAAATTTGGGTGCTAAGAGGGATGCAAACCAGATGGATATAGATGCAGAGGTGGAAGTGAAAAATAAAAAAGCTAAGGGTGAAGAAGTTGCAGCAAATGTTGGAGCGGGGCTGTCAAAACAACCCCGCTTGTCCCAATGAGAATTGGGGTTTGAAATTTCCGGGGTTTGGGGAATGGCCCGGCAATTGATGCTCTTCTGGAGTTCCAGAGGAAGGTGGACCCTGACATCCTCTTTCTATCCGAAACAAAATTGGATAGTGAGAGAATTGATTGGCTTAGGTGGAAGCTTGGGTTAACTGGTTTGCGTGTGAAGGACTATCAAGGACAGAGTGGTGGGTTGGCCCTATTTTGGAGAAGCAACATCAATCTCAAAGCAGGACTTGTGTCAAAATATCATATTGATGTAGAGATTACGGAACCTGATGGTTTTAAGTGGAGGTTCACGGGAATCTACGGTGAACCTAGACTTAAGGATAGAGAAGCAACCTGGAGACTGCTTAGAACTATTAAGCATCACAACAACTTGCCCTGGCTGTGTGCAGGTGATTTCAACGAGATTTTGTTCCAGAGTGAGAAGGAGGGTGGGGTGGCTCGACCCCAAGCTTATATGGACCGTTTCAAGCAAGCTTTGGAGGACTGCAACTTGCATGATTTAGGGTTCATGGGTGATCCTGTCACCTGGCGGAACAATAGCCGGGACGCGGGGACGTACATACGTGAACTTCTGGACAGAGCGGTGGCGTGCCCGGAGTGGTGTAATCGCTTCCCAGGTTACAGAGTTGATAATGCTGAGTATAGAAGATCGGATCACCGGCCTCTGGTCATTCATTTAAATCATGAGAGAGTAAATAATTATAGTGGCAGGAGGGAGAGTGTGGGTTTCAGATTCGAGGCAAATTGGATTAGCGAGGATTTGTGTGGAACTATTGTGGAAAATGCTTGGGGAAGGGAGACCATCGACCCCCTCGTGTCGACTTCTGCTGCTCTGAAGGGGGTGGCGAGTGATCTGAAACATTGGAGCAAGACCTCGCTGGGAAATTTGGAGCAACGGATAGCGCGATTGAAGAAGGAGGTGGAGCTGTGTAGGCGCAAGTCGATCTCGCAAGAAGATGTTAAGAGAGAACATATGCTGCGGTATAAACTAGAGAAACTGGAGGTACAACGTAACACGTACTGGAAGCAAAGGTCCCATGTTGAATGACTCTCGAAAGGCGACAGGAACACAAAATATTTCCACTCCTATGCATCTGCGAGAAAGAAAACAAATAGGATCAAGAAGCTGAAAACGGATGATGGAGGCAAAATGGTAGAGGAGGAGGAGATGGGGGAGGTGATCACTAACTATTTTCGAAGCCTTTTCACTTCTGTTTCAGGTACTCGCATGCAGGAGTTGCTCCAGGAGGTGACCCCGCCAGTCACTCCGGAGATGAATAACTCGCTCACGAAGCCTTTCACCCCGGAGGAGGTGAAAATAGCTTTCGATGGCATCGGTGATCTCAAAGCACGGGACCGGATGGCCTACCTGCATTATTTTACAAGACCTATTGGCATCTGATTGGGGAGAAAGTGACTACGGAAGTGATCAATGTGCTGAATGGAGGGGATATCTCGGAGGATTGGAACGAAACCTGTGTAGTTTTGATTACGAAAGTGAAGACTCCAGAGAGTCTAAAGGATCTGTGCCCTATAAGTCTCTGTAACATCATTTATAAATTGGTTTCCAAGGTCCCGGGAAATAGACTAAAACACCTGCTCCAGGAGATCATTGCTCCGAATCAAAGTGCATTTGTTCCAGGCCGTTTGATTACAGATAATATCTTGCTGCCTTATGAAGTGACACATTTCATGCATAACAAGAGAAGTGGTGCTCAGGGCTTTGCGGCTCTAAAGTTAGATATGAGCAAAGCATATGACAGGGTTGAGTGAGAATTCTTGGAGGCAATGATGAGAAAGATGGGTTTTGACGAACAGTGGATTCATGTGGTCATGAGATGTTGTTCTACTGTTAAATACAGATTTCGGTTCAATGATTGCCTTACTGAGGAGATTGTACCGGAGAGAGGGCTCAGGCAGGGGGGTCCAATATCCCCGTATATTTTTCTCCTTTGCGCGGAAGCCTTCTCTTGTTTATTAAATAGTGCTGAGCGGGATGGTAGATTGGAAGGGATCAAAATACACCAGAATGCTCCGAGTTTTAATCACCTTTTGTTTGCAGATGACTCGTTAATCCTTCTGAAAGTTTTAGAGGATAGTTCTCATCATCTGCAAAATATGCTATCACTTTATGAGGAATGCTCGGGGCAGACTATCAACGTTGACAAAACGTCGATTATGTTCAGTAAGAATAATCGAAACCGAGACAAGCAGGCAATGATGGAGCATCTTGGCCTCAGTAGGGAGAGCTGGAATGAGAGATACTTGGGATTACCTGTTCATGCTGGACAATCAAAGATGGTGGTGTTTAGCTATTTGAAGGATCGTATCTGGCAAAGAATTCAAGGGTGGAAGGAGAAGATGCTGTCGAGAGCAGGGAAAGAATTACTGATAAAAGCCATTGCACGGGCTATCCCCACCTTTTCCATGTCGGTTTTTGACTTGACAAAGGGTCTGTGTGATCAGATTTCTCATATGGTGTGCAGGTTCTTTTGGGCTCAGCAGGATAACGACCAGAAGATTCACTGGCTGTCCTGGGAGAAGCTTTCGAGTTCAAAGAAAGAGGGAGGGATGGGGTATAAAGATATTTATACGTTTAATATTGCTATGCTCTCCAAGCAGGGGTGGAGAATGTTGAATAACCCTGACTCTCTTTGCGCAAGAGTTATGAAAGCCAAATATTTCCCTAATACTGACATCCTGCATGCTGAGCCTATAGAAGGGATGTCTTATACGTGGCGCAACATCTTGAAAGGGATTGATCTCCTCAAGAGTGGTGTAATTAAAAGAGTGGGGGATGGTTCGAAAATTCACATCTGGTCTGATCCATGGCTTCCTCGAAACTGGTCTCGCAGACCTATTACTCCAAGGGGGAATGTGCTTGCCCAATTTGCTCATGAAATCATGGACCCATTTTCAGGTGGGTGGGATACCCAACTGGTCTCCTCTATCTTGTGTGACCAAGACACTCAGCTTATCCTTGCTCTCCCATTAAAGAGGACATGGAAGATACATGGGTGTGGTTCCCTGATAACCGGGGATGGTTCTCTGTCAAAACAGCGTATAAGCTAGCTCGGTCCATTGTAAGAATGGAACAGGGAGAACAAGGGTCTAGCCATGGCGGGTGTTTCAATTGGCACGCCATCTGGAATTCACCACGCCCAGTAAAATCCAACAACACTTGTGGCGCATCGCTCACAACAGTCTACCGGTCAGGCGGAATCTGATCAGAAGAGGCCTGGAGATGGATCCGATATGTCCAGTCTGTGGACGCTTGGATGAGGACGAGGCTCACCTGAGCTAAAATGTAAACCAGTTAAATCTTTGTGGAGAGAATTTGGTGTGGAGAATAAACGACGTGATTGGGCACAGTTGGCAGACCCTAGGAGTTTTATTGAAAATCTTTTGCAACTCGAGGATGAGAAAAAATGCAATGGGATCGCCCTCTGTTGGACCTGGTGGTGTACTCGAAACAAGATCAATGCGGAAGGGAAATCTTTTTCCCATGATAAGGTGTGTCTGCAAATTAGGAGATTCTCCCTGGAATTTAGAGATTTTTTCAGCAAACAAGGAAAGAAAGAGAAACCGGTTGTGCTGGGTCAGTGGCGTCCCCCCCAGATGGACGTCATAAAGATCAATATTGACGGCACTTTCAACACAGCTGATCGGAGAGGAGGATGGGGGATGGTGGCTCGGGATGCTGATGGGGACGTCTGTGGCTCAGGAGCAGGAAGGATTGATTATGCCCTCGATGCGTTGCAGACTGAAGCTATGGCATGTCTGCAAGTCATGGAGCTTGCCATGCAATGGGGGATGCAAACTGTTGTGGTGGAAACTGATGCTCAACTGATTGTTCATGCAGTATCTTCGACGGACTTCGATATCGCTGCAAATGGTGTGTTGTTTCGGGAGATTAAAGCTCTTGCTTTTCTAAACTTTAGCTCGTTTTCTATTTTGTTTTGCCCACGGGCGTGTAATAAGGTGGCTGACGCTTTACCGAGCTATGGTGCAAAGATGGTATCGGAACCCCAAGCCGTATCGCCGGGCCGAGTGCCTACCTTTGCTCAGGTTTTGGTTACCAGCGATTATGCTGGTCGTGCTGGTTAATGGAAAGTGGAAAATTCAAAAAAGAAAGTAACTGGTCACTTTTATGTTTTTTTTCCGGCATACTTGAAGCTCACAACATGGCGAACAAGACGACCCAAGGCCCAAGGCCCATTGACCACCTCCTAGCTCGTTTTGGAGAACAAGGAGGCAACGCAGTTCCAAAATGTAAAACATTTTGACAGCTCACTACGACGGAAAAAGGAGGTTGATGCTCCTGAAAACAATTCTCACGCCACAGATCTAACCCATATAGTTATTTTCATTAACAGTAACTGTTTTCTTCTCAATTAGTGGTAAAGTAATAGCGGTTGCATTACGAGTTATTGATGTACAATAATTTAATAGTTTACTTATACATGTTTATAATTATTTACCAAGCACTTGTTAAAATAAATTAACTTAACTATGTGCTCCCAACAAAACTGATATCCCTCGTGATTAGAATTTAGTGTACTACGGAATCCAGGCTCAACTTATAACCAATGATTGATACATCTCAAGATTACAACCTTACAATGGGTAGCCCAAATTGCCGATCACTTCCACCGTGACTTCCGCTTCACCTTTCGGTGTATGTGCTCTAAACTCATGACTAACATGCTTGAATGACAAGACAACCAATAGATCATGCTGCTTTAAGTGATGTCATGCTGACCATTGGACACCAGTGATCAACATGTACCAGCTTAATGTCCGACTCTCAATCATAAGAACATGTTGACCCTTGGATACAAGTGATGACCACGGACCCCAATTGGTTTGAAGGTGCTATAGTTGGAAGAGCACGATCTACCTTGATATCTTGATATTTTTATGAGGAATCGCCCTAATAATCATGTCTCCTGCGCAGTCAAAGGACACAAAGAAAACTATATAACATGCACAAGTAAAACAACTAGTGATATAGTATAATCTTCCTTCATCTCCAACAGACCCTGTGTTGGTGCTGCCATGTCGAGGTTCACGACAAGTGTAATACTTCTCCTCCCCATCATCGCCATGATCAGGTTTAGAATGGTTTTCTAACTACAAGACAGTGTTAGGCAAAGCATCTCAAAATTCTAAACTTGAAGACTATACCACATCACTTTTCCTGCAAAACAGAGTTAGACGTCTCTAACGTTCGGTTGCAACTTTTAGTGTGGCTGTAAGATCTATGAAACGAATGCACACTTTTCCTGCCCCTCTTCCTTCTCTTCATCGCATGCACACTTTTATAGGCCACCAGAATGTTGTCCGTTATAAGACGTCCAGGGACAAACGCACTTTGCTTAGCCCCAATGATCTCATCCATTATACCTCTCATCCTGTTTGTACAAGCCTTGCCAGCGATCTCATCCATTATGTGCTAATTCTTTTTCCATAGTGGTCCATATTTAACTTAGCTACCGGCTGCGTTTATCATTATGCCTTGGTGACAAGTTCTTAATTTTTATGACCAAAATGTCTTCCGGGTTTATTAAAGCATCGATGATTTATGTAGCTTGTTAGGTGATTTAAAATCTTCCTTTAGGTATTGCTTGTGAAATTCTTTGTCTATGTATCTTCTTGTGTGTTCAGGTTTTCTCTAATTTCAACACAGTGCCTTCTCATATTCTTTATTTGAACCAAGAACATGTTGCAAAACTTGGGAGCTGCATTTTTTGAAAATACTAGACCATGTTATATGCATAAATAACCAATTTCTTGTCTATGAAAAGCTTTCCATCCACCTCTTTTAAAAACACAAGTTTCTGTTGATTCAGTTGGAAACGGGTCAAATTTAAACTACAGGTTCCTCGTAGTTTGCTCACGAAGCCACGACTAAGAGGCCAACCCACAAAGACTTGCAACCATCCTGTATCAAGGTCTTCTCATGGAAACGCAGATGAAACCAAGACCTGATGCCGCGAGCGCCAATGCAGGGCACGTGAGCAAGGGAGAAGGTAGTTGGGGCAGAGGAAAAGCGGCGGCCGCCGCCAGCAACGACGACAAGGGGAGAGGCGCGGAGGAGGAGGCCTAGGGTTCGCTGCTTGGGAATCTCCTTGTGAGCCGCGAGCACGACCACGGGACGTGAGACCGAACCAATTACTCTCCTGAGTACTTATCTTTAAGTTGCTAACTCTTTTTTAGTTATCCAGTTTTGTATTGCGTCATATCTTGCAGAAAGACAAGCTGAGTGTACGAAACAATAACAACTAGTGTCGTAATTTGAGAATTATTCCCAGGGAAGAGAAAAAGGGACATGATGACATGGACATTCCTATTGTTGTCGAGCCCGGATGATGACACTATAACATGTAGGAATGGCTACAATGGCATGGAGAATGTGACATATAAGTTTCCAAAGTGTTTGAGACCTCGAAAGTTTCCAAGGAGGTCCCGTAAGATTCCGTTGATATCCATAAGTGTTTGGAAGTTGCTAAAAGATTCTATAAGTAATAAGTTGGAAGATTCCAGAGGGTCCTAGACCATGAAATATATGAGAGAAAGTCACAAATAGAATGGTGGATTTTAATTGCATGAATGCACGATAATAATAACTCTTTAATGTCCTTAATGGATATTAAGTTACACTTTTTTAGAAAAAAAATGGGAGAAACCGTCCCTGGAGAATAAATTACATGCATAAAAAGTTTATGGCAATTAATATTTACAGATGTTACGCAAAGATCCTTTGGATTCCCTTATTATGGTTGAACGTTATCTTTGTAATTAAGTACATGTAAAAAATTTTAAAAAAAGATCTAAATAGTTGGCATAAAATGTCGTTTCTGGCTATTAATACTACAGATTTTGGGAAAGCATCTTTCGGATTGTCATTTTTGTTGAATAATATATATTTGTAAGCATACACAGCTAGTGTGCGTGGTTTGTAACATTTATGAATATAAGATTACATAAGACCAGCCACAGTGTTGGAAAAAAGCGGTTCATAAGCCACTTAGAACCGAATCAATACAGTGTGGAGCATCGCCTCCTTTTGCTCTGTCAGAGAAGCGATTCAAGATTGTGAATCGGCTCATGACCACTAAAGTATTGGTTTTTTATTCAGCATGCAACGGATACACCTTGTGAACAAAGAAGAAAGAGTAAAAGTTGGGCCCCACCTCACTGCAAGAAAGAGTATGTTTGCACCGATTCAAATAAATCACCTTTTCTAAGTTGAATCGATACCACAGTGTGGTTGGTCTAACACTAATTGTGGAACATTTATGAACATTTGTAAGCATACACAGCTACTAGTGTGCGTGGTTTCTAACATTTATGAATAATAAAAATATAAGATTTACATAACACTAATTGTGGAGCGCAATAATGCTACATTTACGGGATTGTTGTTTTTTTTTTTTTGCAAGGTAATACGATCTCATTCATAAGATAAAAATTCGGTTACAAGACACGTAAACACCGACATTACAATACTGAAAGGATAGAAAAATCCTGTGCAAACAACCATCGCCTGTCCCTCTCCTTCGGCACCACCGAAGCAACCACCAAGAGAGAGTAGACATATCACCTCTTCACTTGAGCTCGACGCGGCTCCATCGCTGATCTGCAGCTTTACGGACCTCCAAAGTAGTTTGCCAAAGGCAAAACTATTATCGTTGAACGAATCAGACCGGGGCAACGTGTCCCCGGACACGCCATCGAACTCCAGACCTGGCATCCCCGCACGACTACAACGTCGGAGAAGGATACCAGAACTGCCAGCCTCCAACCACAAATCCAGCACAAGATGCACCATCTTCCAGCTATCAACTGCGCAGGCAACCGTCTGCGCGTACTCCCGGACGACCAATCCTCCCTGCTCCACCATGACGTCGGAGACAACGCCGCAGCAACGGGGACAGAGCAGAAGGAGAGACACACCTGATGGGATCGCCGCCACCGCCTCGCCGACACCATCCATGAACTCTAAAGCCACCGATCTGAAAGATCGGCAAACAAACGATGCCATCAACTCTGAGACGTCGCCATGGGGGACGACGCCGGTGTGGGAGTAGAGTTGGGGCAGATTTATTCGTCGCGACGCCGCTCCCACCACCCCAACGGCGCACAACGATCTGCAGAACCAAAACCTAACTACAGAGCGGAGGAACGGGGTCCCCCCTCCCTCCTGCCGCCGGAGCAGCAGTCGGAGGAAGAGGGGACCAGCGCGCCGGCCGGTGAAGATCGGTGGTAGACGGTCGTGCCCCTAGTCGCCGCTCCTGGCGGCTAGGTCACGGAAAAAACTCCTATCTAGTATTAGTTACTGATCCGGTTCTGTGTGGTCTTTGATCCGTAATTAGTAGTTACGGGATTGTTGTTGTGGAGCAAGCGTTAGCGCCTCGCATTGAAACGCATACGCTGTGTGTTAATATATACGTACGTGTTCCTCCAGTTGCTTCATCCTTCCAGCTGCTAAATCCTGTGCTACCGTTAGAAAATCAAGCCTCGACATTAACGACCATGTCGTCCGTCCAGAATGGTGCCGGCACCTTGGACTTCCTGGCGGCAAAGTGCGTGCCGGAGTCGCACGTGTGGACGGAGCAGAAGCACTACCCGGTGGTGTCGTCCGAGTCAGGTGGGCAGGATGCGGTGCCGGTGGTTGATCTGACCGATGCCTCGGACGGTGCAATCGCCGCCGTGGCGCGGGCGGCCGAAGAGTGGGGCGGGTTCCTGCTCGTCGGCCATGGCGTGCCAACCGATCTCCTGGCGCGCGTGGCGGCGCAGATCAGGGCCATGTTCGCGCGCCCGGCTCAGGAGAAGGAGCGCGCCGCGCGCGCCGGGGGCGCCTCCAACGGCTACGGAAAGCCGCCGTATGCGCTCTACTTCTCCAGGCGGATGTGGTCGGAGGGCTACACGGTCGCCGCAGCCGACCTCCGATCCGAGTTCAGACGGGTCTGGCCCGACGGCGGCGATGACTACCTGCGCTTCTGGTATGTATCGTATATACTCCATATATATATCGATCTCCACAAGTGCCTTGCTGATGGCGTCGTAAATTCCCAGCGACGTGATGGAGGAGTTCCACAAGGAGATGAGGGCGCTCGGTGACAAGGTTCTGGACATGTTCTACAAGGCCCTTGGCCTTAGCGCCGGCCAGATCGCCGGCGGCTCCGTTGAGCGCCAGATCCGCGACACCATGACGGCCACCATGCATCTCAACATGTACCCCAAGTGCCCGGAACCGGAGCGTGCGATAGGGCTCGCGCCGCACACTGACTCCGGCTTCTTCACCTTCGTCTTGCAGAGCCTCGTGCCGGGGCTGCAGCTGCTCCGGCGTGGCCCTGAGCGGTGGGTGACCGTGCCGACCCTGCCGGGCGCGCTGGTCGTCACCATCGGCGACCTCTTCCAGCTCCTCACCAACGGCCGCTTCCACAGTGTGCTCCACCGTGCCGTGGTGAGCAAGGAGCACGAGCGCGTCTCCGTGCCTTACTTTCTCGGCCCGCCCAAGGACATGAAGGTGGCGCCGCTCCCCGCCGCCATTCTGCCGGGGACTAAACCCGCCTTCCGTGCCGTCACATGGCCAGAGTACATAGTACTGAGGGAGAAGGTGTTTGGTAAGCAAGTGTCGGCTCTCACAATGCTGCAGGCCACAGAGGATGGAGAAGATGCATAGCTCTTTTTTCTTTATTTCATTGCAAATAACGGAGGAGACGATGAACTGGAATCTCCTATATATACTGTATTTGATTTGAGAAGTAGCACCGTGCCGTGGGACCATCGTCCATTTAGGAC
>JAPCYS010001539.1:0-12987 GCA_028641055.1 Alopecurus myosuroides
TATCATTGTGATTGAATTACTTCGTATGAGTGTGTAGTATTTATTTGAAAACAATCACATTCTTCTGATATTATAAACTTTTGCTATTTCTTGGAGGATCAAGAGATAAAACTACTAATCACGCCTAGGGCTTATCCGATCTAGACAATGAGATTGGTCCGACTGCAAAACAAATACGAAGAATTTGATCCAATGGTTGTGGGTGGTACCGAGAAATAATAGTTTCTCCCCATATTTTATATGGTTTTAGTTTGAGCTAGTAATACTCATACTAGAGCATAACTAGATAAAAGTACATATCGGCCTTAGTTGTTGAATAACTAGTTCATTGAAAAGCATAGAGTATGTACTATAGATTTTTGATTTCCTTGATTCGTAATGTGAAAAACAAAGATCATTTCTACGAGCTTTAGTGGATGGAATTTTTTCCATAAAATATATAATGCAAAGTAACCCTTAGTAATTTCTATAGGATTCTATCCTTCAAATAAAAAACTCACACATGATTTATTAAAGGATTCCAATCGTCTAAAATATGTCAAATTCCTTTGCTTCGAAGGTAAGGTGTAAAATTATGTAATGTCTACAATTTATTAAAGGGAATGAATAGGGCTCACTCAAGTGAAAGTTAACTTAATTTTCACTTAGATGACATCATCCAGTTGCATGTGCAACTCATATGTAATCCATGTGCAACTAAGAAAATTTTAGTTCCAACTCATATGTAACCGAGGAAACCCCAGTTGCAACTTATGTGCAACTATGGGTAACTTACAAATTTTCATTTTTAACTCATGTGCAAAACATGTCCACAAGAAAAAATCCCAGTTACAACTAAGTGCAAACCATGTGAAACTGGAGAAAATATGAGTTGCAAGTCATATACAACTAACAACCTGCATGAATCATGATGTAAATATAGGCGGATTCGAGTTGAGTGAGATCTAACTTAATTCTCACTCGAGTGAGAAATAGCAAAACCGTTTATTAAAAGCGTCTCTAGGTAAAATAGAGAATGGTGGAGAGAGGAAGAAGAAGGAGGTGGATACTACTGATACTGCACTTAGAAGGTGTGCCAGGCTCAAAGATCAGAAAGATACAGACATAACCAAGAAAGCTGTGGAAAGAGCATTCCTCAAAAACAAGATTGAAGGCTCGGGTACTTCAAAGCTTGTCGGATATATACCGTATAGGGGTATATAAGATGGTAGTGAAAGTGCCTGGTTACCAGGGTGGCCCAAGTGGTAGTGGGTTGTGGTCCATTGGGCGGCCCAGTAACCTGACGCATAGAAGACGAATTCTAGAAGAACCCGGATCACGGCCCATGTGATCTGGCTTGGAGGAGAAGACGGATTCCTTACTTTCCAAGTTATTGTTACCGTAGTCTTCTAGGTTTCCTATTCTGTAAACCCTAATCCGGCTGTTATATAAAGCCGGACGGGAGATAAACAAACCAACGAATAACAGAGAAGATATAGACCAACTGGCCGAGAAGTTGATCCTCTGCGAGTAGCTAGATCCAAAACCTCACATTGTAATCCTGTTTCCAGGCTTTAGTCCTGATTAGTGAGAAGTGCAGGAGTAGCCACGTCGTACTGTCGCGACGTACCGAACCTGGGTAAATCCTGTGTTTACTGTCTACCACGCGATCCCGTTACCCCACGTCTCTACCGTAGTCTCATGGCACCCCCGTCTATGAAAACTACTACGATGTCTCGACAGTTGGCGCCCACCATGGGGCAGACGACGTCAGGCGTGAAGTTCCGATCTGGGATACTTGGCGGAATCGGAAGATCAATCACTGTCGGAAGCTTGGAATTCAACGATGATGTCGGACGCTTCCTCGACAACGGATCCTACATACCGGCGCAAAACCACCTGGTAAGTGCCTGCGTGTTACCGATAGGATCTCCTTACATCTTTATCGGACTAACTGCAGAAGCAATGGGGTTTTGCGGTGGAAGCAAATTTATCCCACCCGCCCTATACCCAGTCGAGGATGACTATGATGCCGGATTCTGCTCAGATCGCCGACAAAAAAGTGACACACACTTTATCGGCATGGTGCAGTCCGAAGTCGCCGAAAACACGGATGATGTAAACCCCGTGCAAGAGGCAGACAAAAACACACCCGTCACAGCAACGGAAGACCCGACACCCGTCATACGGGCGGAAGATCCGACATCCGTCAACGAGACGATGAACTCGGAAGCAGAATCCGTGCTAGCCGCCATTGAGGCGAGATTAGAATCGTAAACCGGATCAGAGGATTTTGATTCCGAAGACGAAGACGCGGACGCCTTCGAAAGGGAAGTTAAATCTTTTCAAGAGGGATTCCATGAAGTGCTAATGGCAAAACAGCTGATACCACGGATGCCGGCAGCCAGGAAAGCCCTAAAACCCCTCCGCCAGAGGAAGAGAGAGAAGACGGAGAAACTTCTCCGGTGTTTCCCAATGTTAAGGAATTGACAGAGGATGAGCCTGTCAAAAAACCTCCCTCTTCCAAGAAAAAGCATCGTGCTGCTAAGAAACTCCAATACAAAATCCGGAAGAAAAAATCAGCTGATCAAGCTGATGAAAACCTAGAAGTAGGAGATGTTAGCGGAACAAAAACTGCGGAGAAGAAAATCAAAGAAATCCTTGTTCCGCCAATGACGGAACAGGAAGAGCAAGAGCTGTTGCAAACGCCAGAGGGAGCAAATGAACCCCCTGAGATGCTGGAAGCCAGGAGGCAAGCTTTCCAAAGGCAACAGCAACATCTACTCAGATCTCGGCAACACCTCCAAAAAACCCAGGATGACATTAAGCTCATGAAGGAAGAAATAGAGGAGTACGAGAGAAAGAATAGATCTGGCATTAAACCTACAAGGTTACCCGGAATCGTAAGACCGGAAGTACTGCCGCCAAAAGAAAGGTTTCACAACCCATCTTGGCAAAAGCAGGTAAACGGCAAAGATGCCAGAGGCGAACCAATTTATAAAACCGCAGCAGAAAACACGGAAGCAGCATTCGCCATCCTTAACAATGATCTGTACTCCAATGGTGAAAAACTTCAAGGGATGTATGCTTTCCTAGGAAAAGCATTGCAACAACAACAGCGGGCCCAAGAGCGATCAGGAAGACTGCAGGATAACTCCGCCCTATGCAAAACAGCTACTTGCGCCGTTGGAGCACCTGGACCAGAAGAACCTGGAGATTCAGACAATTCAAAGGATAAAAAAGAGGATCCGAGAAAAGACAAAAAAACCCCGACAATAGGGATGAAGCGTCCCGAACCGGATCCCATCCCCCGAAAGGTGGACTTAAACCCCACGATCGGGAAGAAAAATACCGGAATGACGGCAAAATAATGCCACCTCCGAGAAATCCAGCTGAGAAAGCCGGAAGATACGATACACCTCACAGGCGTGAGAGATCCCGGACACCCCCTAAGGATAAAGAAAGGCACAGGAGCAGGACTCCGCCTAATCCAAAAGGACGTGATCATGGAAGAGATAGGTACAATCCCGGAAAAGCGCGCCCGCGCAACAATGGAAAAGAAAGTAGTAGATCCCCTTCTGTCCATTCAGCCGGAAGATATTCCGCACACATTGATAGAGCGGAAAAGGATGATCTATACTTTGGTCCTAAGTGTTTCACTGACAGGATCCGAAGGATAACCCTGCATTCTGGCTTCGCCAAAGTTGGTCCAACCTACCAAAAATATACCGGTAGCACAAACCCGGACACCTGGCTCTCAGACTATTATACAGCCGTCCAAATCAACAATGGGACAGACCTGGAAGCTGTCAAGTTTCTTCCCCTAATGTTACTGGATGGAGCCAGAGATTGGATCAATGGATTACCATCAAGAACTGTCGACAGCTGGGATGATATGGCTAGAGTATTTACTCAGCATTTCCGGGGAACATACAAACGCCCGAACAGCATCAACCAGCTGAACCGTTGCACCCAATTCGAGGATGAACCATACGTGGATTTCATCTCCAGATGGACAGCAATGAAGAATAGTTGTTCTGGAGTAACTGACGTACAATCAATGCATGCTTTCGTCAATGGCCTAAAACCCGGACTTGTACCGTTCATGGTTGGTTCCAAACAGCACAAAGATCTCGGATCTATGCTTACAACCACCAACGAGCACGCTGCAGCCGAAGACGACATCAGAGCAAGAGGAGGCAATATCGATACACTGATACTTGCTAAGAAAACTCCTCGTTCTGACAAAAAAGGAACTCCAGAAACAACGACAAAACCCAAGGAAGTCAACATAGCCTTTGGAAGCGAAAAAGGGAATAAGTGGAAAGGACGCAGCCCAGATCCAATCAATTACACTCCAGAGGAGTGGGAAAGGATTAAGTCAGAACCTTGTGTCCACCATTCACAATTTGGGAAACCCACCCATACAAACGCACAATGCCGGCTGAATAAGCACATGAAAGGCAGTGCAGGATCCGGAAATAAGGGGAAGGGTTCCAAAAGGAAACCCGCCAAACAAAAGCCAGAAGCTGACAAAGAAGACAGTGAATCGGACACTGATGAAAAAATACAGGAACAACAGCGAAAAGGCGAACCCAAATTTCCGAGAGTTGATGGAGAAGCAATGCTAACATTTCTAGCAACTCCGTCAGCAAAGGTGGCCAAAAGAACACTTCGAGAAATAAACGCGGTTGTTCCGGCAACCCCGAAATTCTTGAAGTACTCCAACACACCAATTACCTGGGATCAGTCTGATCATCCCGGGAATATCCCTGAACCCGGCACACAAGCTCTTGTCGTAAGCCCTATTGTACAGAACACTAGGCTAAGAAGAGTGCTGATGGATGGAGGATCCAGCATTAACATAATGTACTTGGATACACTGAAGCATCTGAAGATTTCCGAGTCCCAGCTCAATCACAGCAACATACGCTTCCACGGTATTGTTCCTGGCAGACAAGCACAATCCCTAGGAGAAATTTCCCTAGATGTCACCTTCGGAGATAAAGATAATTTCCGGCAGGAAAAAGTATCCTTCGAAGTAGTGCCGTTCGAAAGCGTGTATCACGCAATACTCGGACGTCCAGCTTTCGCCAAATTCATGGCAAGATCCTGTTATATTTATAACAAGCTGAAGATGTCAGGACCCAAAGGAGGAGTAATCACCATAGCTGGTGATTTTAAGCTAGCAAATGAGTTGGAGAAAGAAAACACCCTTTGCGCTCAAAGAGTCGTAGCAAAGGAAGAACTGAAGGAGTTGGCCAAGGAGGTATCGCCGACAGAAATGCCGGCAGGAAAAGAAACCCCGAAGCAAACAGACAGCTTCAAGGCATCCGAGAATACAAGACAGGTAATCCTAGATCCCAAAGATCCGACAAAATTCGTCGTTGTAGGGGCTGGGATGACCGACAAATAGGAAGGCGAGCTCATCAAGTTCCTCCGTGAGAACTGGGATATTTTTGCCTGGTGTCCAGCTGACATGCCAGGCGTACCCAGGGAACTTGCTGAGCACCAACTCAAGGTGATTCCAGGATCAAAACCCGTTAAACAAGGTCTCCGTCGATTTGATGGAAGAAGACGGAAGGCTATTGGCAAGGAAATTATCCGGCTTTTAGCAGCGGATTTCATCCAGGAAGTAATCCACACTGAATGGTCTGCAAATCCGGTATTAGTACCGAAGAAAGACACTACTGCTCTTAGAATGTGTATAGATTACACAGGCTTGAACAAATTGTGTCCAAAAGATAGGTTTGCGTTACCGCGAATCGATCAAATAATAGATGCCACTGCAGGCTCTGAGCTTTTGTGCTTTTTGGATGCATACTCCGGGTATCACCAAATACGCATGAAAAAGGAAGATCAAATTAAGACTTCTTTTATAACCCCGTACGGGACGTATTATTACGTAACCATGCCATTTGGCCTGAAGAACGCAGGTGCAACCTACCAGCGTTGCATGCAACGTTGCTTGCATAGTCAGATTGGCAAAAAATGTCCATGTTTGTGGACGACATTGCTGTCGTAACCAAGGAAAAAGATACACTCCTTGAATATCTGCGAGAAACTTTCGAAAACTTGCGCACTTACAAGATGAAGTTAAATCCATCCAAGTGTGTATTCGGGGTTCCCTCAGAAAAACTTCTGGGTTTTATCGTTTCTCATAGAGGAATAGAAGTTAACCCGGAAAAGATAAAAGCCATCTTGAACATCTCGAAGCCTACATGCGTAAAAGATGTCCAAAGATTGACGGGTTCCGCCGCTGCCGTCAGCAGATTTATTAGTAGGCTGGGGGATAAAGCCCTACCACTCTACAAGTTGCTGAAGAAATCCGACAAAGTCAAGTGGATAGAAAAAGCATTGGAATATCTAGCAGTTATGTCTCTTCCGTACTTAGTTCAATTTCTATGTAAACATCTTTTGAGATCATGAAATAAAGTTGTCGGAATTTTGGTATCCATGTTTTTTAAGTACAAAGCATGATTCCACCTTATCTATTTCCCAATGATCTTACAAAATACTCAATGTTAACCCGAATCGTGCCTGCGTACTCGGCGTTAAGAAACTGAATGATTTTTCAGCCTGCTAATGGCTAAAGGAAACTTGAATTGCCTGCATGCCCAAGTTTCATTTGAAATTCCTTGCTTTTCTAAGCATTTTCTGATTGCTTATATGTTGGGTCACTGGAGCTAGTTAGTAAAAATGCCTTTAGTATGATCCATGTTTCCGAGTTTTAACTGATCGGTTATACCCAGTTACTCGACATGACGATTCATAATGCTATCGAGCCATTTCAAACACTAAGGACAGTCAAAACACATATGCCAGAGAACTTAGAAGTTAAAGGAATAATAAAATCCGAACACTTTGCAAAGAATTTCATAATTAAGATTGCAAAAGGCGAAGTTTTCATTCATACAAATAGAAACATTACATTTTGGATTACATTGTAAGAACAGTAATGCTCCTATTGTCTACTTCCGCTATCCAGGTTCAAGGTAGCCCTTCAAGCATCCGACTCCTCCTCGCTGCTGTCGTCCTCGGGGATTGGAGGGATCTCCTCTTCTGGATAATTGACGGAGATATTTACCATGGAGGCAATCTGGGTGGCGTGGCCTTTGATTTCATCAAAGATGGTATTTCGCTGAGTATCCGTGTATCCTTGAGGGACACCGGACGCCACGCGCCAAGATTTAGCACCAGGGTAGTGCATGCGCATAAGACCGAGTGCCATGCGCGCACCACCCCGTGCAGCGGAACGCAGGATGGAATCCCTGGATTCCGCCACCTCCATGATGGCTCCCGGAAGTTTTTCAACCTCCGAGAACTCCCCAGTCCTTGCGGGAAGGAACTTATTGACCAGCTGCATTCCAGCAGCCCGGATCGAAGTCCATGTCTTCCCAAAGGCTCGGATTCCTTCAAGCCGAGTGCCATCTGGGGTATCTCCTATTTTTCCAATAAAACAACCAAAAGGATTAGGTGAAAAACAGAGAAGAAAAGCAAGATATGGAAAAATGGTAAAGATATCAGAAAATTACCGATAAGCTTGTCGATCTCGGAGACTTCTTCCAGGCGAAGGTTCAGAGCATTTTCTAAATCCTGAATGGTGGATTTATCCTTCTCCGCCTGCTCGGAAGCCTTGGAATTGGCAACTCCAAAGGCCAAATTGCTGGCCTCCAGATCCTTTTGAGCCTTCACAAGATTCTTGTGAAGATCCAAATTCTCCTTTCGGAGATTCTCGGCATTGCCGGCATCTTCAGCTATCTGCTTGGCCTTAGCCAAAGCAGCTGAAAAGCAAGGAAAATTCCGAGTTTAGAAAATTTCCGGAATAAGTACTTAGACAAAAAATTGAATCAAAAAATTCAGAGGAAAAATGTTTACCTGTTGTTTCCGACAAAGCGAGCTGAGACGATGCCAGCTCCGCCTCTCTCTCCTCAAGAATAGAAAGAAGATTTCTAACCTCTTTATTCTTGATGGAGAGTTTGTTGAAAACTTCCATGTTAATGGCTTCGGCGGTTTGCTGAAACATAGCAAGGAAAAGAATGGTTACTAAAAACATCAAAGCAAAAAAGAATACATTTTGTTTAATGCTTGGGGGCTAGAGTTACCTACCTGGCTCATTCGTTGCAAACCTGCCAAGTTTTCATTGAAACCTTTTGCGTATTCCGCAAAAAGGGTTCCGGCCGCGCTTAGGCCGTCATTGATAATCTTGAATTCCTTGTCAAAGGTGGGAATCTCCTCGTCGAATGCCCGAGACGGTTTTCCCACCTCTGGAGCCGCCCTTTCCCTCGTGTCCGAGTTCGACACAACAGGCTGGCTGGGCTCCAGTGGCTTGGTGGTGGGGGCTGCAGCGTGCTCTTCCGCCATTGTGGATGGTGTATCTGGGGCGATGACGGGAGAAGGTTGGCTGCCTCGGCTAGAAACAACTTTGTGTTTCTTCAGTTTCTTCGGCTTTAGGTTGGAGGGGGGCAGGCTGAAAACAAAAAACCCGGAAAAGTTAAAACTCCGAAGATGGAAGAAAAATTTCCATGTAAGAAAAGAACCCAGAAGAAAAGAACCTGGAAGTGGCGACGGGGATCCCGTCAAGGTCGATAACTTCCTCAGAGGAAGAAATCTTCTTGCGCTTGCGCCCACCAGTAGTGGCAGTACGCAAGGCATCCAGCTCAGCTTCGGAGGCTAACTCCGAGTCTGGAAGTTCAGCGAACTGTAGAAAAACCAAATCAGAGTCAGAAGCAAGAAAATCCGAGAAAGAATGTTAAAACTATACCCAAATGATGGAAAAAAATACCTTGGGAGCCGGATTGTCGGCCGTGTACATCGGCCAACTCGCTTCGTATTGGTCGCGGGATGCGACCAACTGGTTTGCGCGCCGTCGAAGATCCCTTGGAGACCAATCCTTGATGGATGTCTGCATTGGGTCGTTGGCTCCCGTGTATTCGCACAGGAGGCGGCCACCGTGATTGGCCAACGGCTGGATCCGCCTATTTAACCAGCAAAGGACCGTGTCCATGCCAGTTAGAGGTGGATCAGAGGAGGTGAGCTTGGCGATGCGCCGCTTGATCCTCAGAAGATCAGGCGGCAGAACCTGGACGGCTTCCGTTCCCCAATTATCTTGGGGAATGGCGGCAGTGTTGGAGAAAGGTGGAACCCCGATGGCCTTTTTTGGGAAAGGCACATCGGGATGGTAGAAGAAAGAACCCGTCCAAAATTTGACGGATTCTGATGTCTTGATCTTGGGGAACCAATCTTCCCTAAACCTCCGAAGAGTAAAGGAGATGGTCCCGCAAGTCGGGAGTGCGCCCTCCGAGGAGTTCCGCTTAACCCCGAAACAATACATCCAGAAATCTAACCTAAGCTCTAAACCTAAGTAACCCTCGAATAGGTCCTGGAACCCGGCCATATAAAGAATGGAGTTGGGTGGCAGGTTATGGGGTTGGATGTTGTAGTGGGAGAGGATTTGGAGGAGGAAAGCGGAAGGTGGAAGCCCCATACCTCTCAGAAGGTGGGAAGAAAGAAGAACCCTTTCGCCGTCTCTCGGCATTGGCTCGTTCTCGTCTTCAGGGAGCCGCCATTTCCCTTTGAGGATCAGGCCCTCCTTTTCCAGGTTTGGAAGGAGAGCTGGCGGAATGCTGCAGGCAATCCAATTGCCTGCAGTTTCCACCTCTTCCTCCGCTCCGGCGGCGGCGGACGCGGCGGCTTCCGCAGCGGCGAGCTCGTCGCCGAGGAGCTGGATCTTGTCCTCCGCCGTTTCGGGTGCAAACGGCAGGGAGGGTGCGGAGCTTGAGCCCGCAGCGTTCACGGCGGCGGAAGGATCCTCTCCGCCCGCCGCAGAGGCCGCGGTCTTTTCTGGCTCGTCGCCGGCGTGCTTTGGGGACCCGAGCTGCGGACCAGATCGTTGATTATGTCGTCGACGGTGAGCGCGGCGGAGCGAGTGGGAGACGACGGTGAGGTTGCCATTTGGTGGCGGCGCGATTGCGTTCGTGTACTCTGGGTGCGTTCGTGCGCTCGGGATGGTTCTTCGCTCGGGAGCTTGTGCGCAGCAATGGCGTGACAGTGAGAGTGCGGAAGGTTTTTGACGAGGACGAAGACGGCTATTTATAGCCAGAAATCCGTCAAGATACGTGCCAACGGCTATTTTGACCGTTGGATGATCAACGCGTGTCACTCGCCGGAAAATCCGGGAAATGAAACGACAGGGTAATGATGGTTATCTCCTCGTTTCCCGCGAGAATCTGTCAGAGATATGTTTCTGGGTTTTCCGAGTAAAACCCAAACGTCCCTTACGTCAGCATGATTAAGTGCGCTGACGTAAGAAGTTCCTTCTCCACGAAGGATCGTGAGAGAAAAGCCGGATTTTCAGGATTCCGAGTTTCACGTTACCATCTCTTTCAAAAGAAGAAGAATAAGAAGAATCAAGACTGCTGATTGAAATTTCTCGGACAAAGCACATTTGGCGGAAGATGGCAAATCAGAGTTTTAATCCTTCCTGGGGGCTACTGTTGGATATATACCGTATAGGGGTATATAAGATGGTAGTGAAAGTGCCTGGTTACCAGGGTGGCCCAAGTGGTAGTGGGCTGTGGTCCATTGGGCGGCCCAGTAACCTGACGCATAGAAGCCGGATTCTAGAAGAACCCGGAACACGGCCCATGTGATCTGGCTTGGAGGAGAAGACGGATTCCTTACTTTCCAAGTTATTGTTACCGTAGTCTTCTAGGTTTCCTATTCTGTAAGCCCTAATCCGGCTGTTATATAAAGCCGGACGGGAGATAAACAAACCAACGAATAACAGAGAAGATATAGACCAACTCGCCGAGAAGTTGATCCTCTGCGAGTAGCTAGATCCAAAACCTCACATTGTAATCCTGTTTCCAGGCTTTAGTCCTGATTAGTGAGAAGTGCAGGAGTAGAAACGTCGTACTGTCGCGACGTACTGAACCTGGGTAAATCCTGTGTTTACTGTCTACCACGCGATCTCGTTACCCCGCGTCTCTACCGTAGTCTCATGGCACCCCCGTCTATGAAAACTACTACGATGTCTCGACAAAGCTCACTCCCACCATTGTTAATGCTGATAGGAAAGTTCTAGTTAATACTGCCCATGCTATAGGTGCTAGAGACAATATTAACAATTCTAGTATTCTTGATGTAGTTAAGATTGTGCAATCTCTTGATTTGGCTAGACAAAAATGTCTCTTAGAGAGTAAACTTGACAAATAAAATGATTGAACCTTGTGGTAGTAATCCTTTTACTCAAGTCTCTGAGGAAGTTGATGATTTGGTTGCTGAGCAAGAAGATGAGTTGGGGGTGCCTTAAATACTAGTCCTAAGAGGTCTCAGTTAATAAAGCATGCCCCCCACACAAAATTGTTAAGTTCTGCTCCCCTATTTTCAGGGTTGAGCTAGCTAAGGAAAAAGGGGAGGCCCCAATACCTCCTTAAGATGATTGGTTGTTTCTCTATTATAAGGGGTGTTGAACCCTCTGATAAACAGAGATTTATTATTGAGCTTATCAGGGAGGAGGGTGTACACTTTATTGGTCTAAGTGAGACCATAAAAAGAAATTACACCCCTCTTTGGTTGGAAAAGCTTGCAGGAAATAGGAATTGCTTCTGGAGTTCTGTTCCCCCCATAGGAAAGATCTGGTGGGATTCTTCTATGGGTGGACTCATATTTGTATGAAGTTTTGGACTCCGAAACTGGTGACCATTATATTAAAATGTATATTATGGATAAAAATTCCGAAATTCATTTTAATCTAGTCTCAGTTTATGGTCCATCACAGCTTGAGGGTAAGGAACACTTCCTAGTTGAGCTAGCAAATATTTTTAATAAGTGTTCTGGTGCTACCATAGTAGGGGATGATTTTTATATCATCAGGAAAGTCGGTGAAAAAAATAAGCCTAATACTCTATCCAAATGGAGCCATATGTTCAATTCCATTATAGATATTAATGGATTAAAAGAACTTAAAATTCTTGGTAGACTCTTTACTTGGCCAAACAATCCTCCTGAACCCACCTTTGAGAAATTAGATAGGATTCTAGTTTCTCCTGAGTGGGCTTCAGCTTTTCCCCTTGCCACTGTGACAGGATGAGCCGAGAAGTCTCAGACCATGTTCCCCTCCTTCTCTTGTGTGGAACTCCCCCACAGCACTTTAATCTGTTTAGATATTAGCTTTGCTAGAGAGAGAGAGAGGGTTTCAAGGAAATAGTAGAGAAAAGCTGGACTAAGAGAACCTTAAATTTGCATGACATTAACAAGTGGAAGGAGAAGTGCAGGAGATTTAGGAGAGATGTCAAGGGGTGGCACTTTAATGTAGAAGGGGTATATAGAAAGGAGAAACAGAGCCTCATAGCTCAGCTAGACATGCTGGACAAGAAGGCTGAAATTTCTCCTTTAATCCCCACAGAAAGAGAACTACAGCTGTCCCTCCATGGAAAACTCAAAAAACTCCTTAGAGATGAAGCGATTAAATGGAGACAGAGAGATAAGGAAAAGTACTTGCTTGAGGGGGGTGGAAATACTAAGTACTTTCATATGAAGGCCAGTGGGAGGAGGAAGAAGAACCATATCTCTGTGCTGCACAACAATGGAGAAGAGATCTTTGGTGATGATAACTTAATAAAACATGTTACTGATTACTACAAAACCCTCTTTGAACACTCCTCTAGGAATAATTTGAGACTTAAGAGCCTAGACTGTGACAAGCTAGCTGCAGATGATGTGGAAATGCTCACAACCCCTTTTGAGCTTGATGGAATTAAAGAAGTGGTTTTTAGTCTTAAGCATTTTAAAGCTGCTGGTCCTGATGGCCTGCCAGCAAAATTCTATCAAGACTTTTGGTACATCATTAAGTTTAATCTTAAATATATGTTTGATGCCTTTCACCAAGGTAGACTCCCCATGGAGAGACTCGACCATGGAGTGATAACTTTGATACCAAAGGCACCTGATGCTTTGGTTATACAGAAATTCAGACCTATCTGCCTTCTTAATGTTAGTTATAAA
>JAPCYS010004003.1:0-12952 GCA_028641055.1 Alopecurus myosuroides
CACACGTGCATTAATGTTTCCGCTTAATACAATTATAGCATGGCATAAAATATATTATAAACAAATTGAGATATAATAAATAAAAACTTTTATTAATTGTCTCTAGGCATATATCCATTATTGACGACATCATTCTTGCGACATCATCTTCGACCTTGCTTGAGCGTGTCATCACGGCTCTCAGCGCCGAGTTCGACATGACCGACTTCGGTGAGCTTCATGACTTCTTCGGCTTGATGAAGCACAAGTATAGGAGATAGCAACAGTCTTCGAGGGAAGTAAAACACAAATTATTGATTCAACACAAGGGGAGACAAAGAATATTTTATAAGCCTTAACAGATAAATTGTCAGTTCAGCTCCACCTGAAAATAGACTTGCTCGCAACACTTTATCAGTAGCAACAGTTTTATAGCAGTAGCAGTAGTGAAATAATAACAGGAATCAAATAAAGACGACAACATTAATTGTAGTAGACAGCAGGATTAAAATACTGTAGGCATAGGACGGATGAACGGGCGTTGCATGGATAAGATAATTCATATAATAATCGAAACATGGCCATTGGAGATAAATAAAGATAAAGCATCCAAGTACTAGGTAAACCATATGCATGTGTTCCATATTTAGTCGTACTGCTCGCAATGAGAAACTTGCACAACATCTTCTGTCCTACCACCCGTTTGCATGGGGCCTCAAGGGGAAACTACCGATAATTAAGGTGCTCATTTTAATAAAGCACCGAGAAAAGCATTAACACTCTGCGAACACACGTGATCCTCACATCACAGTCATCCCCTCCGGTTATCCCCATTTCTGTCATTTGGGGCCTCGGGTTCTGGACAACGATATGTTATAAAACTTGCAGGTAAGGTAAAAAAATACTTATCCACATGAAATCAATAACATGTTCAGATCTGAAATCATGCACTCGGGCCCTAGTGACAAGCATAACAAGTTGCAACAACGATATAAGCACTAACAATGGATACTAGGCACCATGTCCTAACAATGGATATATAGCAATAAGCCCCGTACGGGGTAATAAAAGCAGTCTTTATCTGATCAGCAGGGTTGAGAGCTATCTGATGAAAACCAGAGTAGGCATCTATGAAAGACAAAATCTCACAACCGGCAGTGAATCGATTACCTGATCTATGCGGGGTAGCGGAAAGGGATCCTTGGGGCAGACCTTGTTCAAGTCGGTGTAGTCCACGCACATACGCCATGCGGTATCGGCCTTGGGGTCCTCCTTCTTCTTCTCAACCATAACCGGGTTGGCTAGCCAGTCCAGATGCAATACCTCCATGATAAAGTTTCTTATCAGCAACTTGGTAATCTGATCACCGATAGCTTTCCTCCTCTCATCACCAAAGCGGCGCATAGCCTGCTTAACCGGCTTGGCATCAGGCCGCACATGTAGCGAATGCTCAACCAACTCCCTCGGGACACCCGGCAAATCCTCATTGGACCAGGCAAGACGTCCCGATTCTCACACGGAAGTGGATGAGCTCGCTTTCTATTTCTCTCCATACCCGTGCCAATGATGGCAACACGGTCTGGGAACTCAGGATCAACCTGGACCTTCTTTGTCTCCTGGGACGCCTGGAACGCAGTCCCGTACTGGAACTCGGCATACCAGGCGCACCACCTTGCGCTGCTTGCGCCATAGCACTAGTAGAGAAGTGCATTTCTATGGAATCAATTCTGTGGCGCACCCCTATTCGGTGCGCCACAGAAATGTAATTCTGTGGCGCACGGGTGGGCATGCGCCACAGAAAACAGGAATTCTGTGGCGCACGGGACCGTGGTGCGCCACAGAAAACAGGAATTCTGTGGCGCACCGGATGGGGGTGCGCCACAGAAATGAGCTGCGGGCCACACCAATAACTTTACACTCCCATTCTGTGGCGCATGGTGGTCAGTGCGCCACAGAAATATGACATTCTGTGGCGCACCACTGCCACGTGCGCCACAGAATTCCCATCCGAAAAAATTCTGCCCTCACGCACCAAGTCCACCCCCCCCCCCCCCCGGGAACGCCTTTTCTAGTTTTTGACGGAAGAGTTGGAGGTCTAAAAAGCATCAAAAAATAAATCCCTTATAGATGCACGGAGAGTTTAATGTCTACTTTTTAATCATATTTTGAAATATGAATTTCGACTTTCTGAGCAAAAGTTTTATAAAAAAAGTAAAATGGGCATAACTTTTGCATACGATGTCGAAAATAAATGATCAAAATATTAAAAAAAACTAGAGAGAAAAAGGAATATGAGTAATAAAAGCTACAAGAACAATGCAAAATGAGCCAACCGGACCAAAATGAAAACTAAACTCACACTAATTTTAAAATATTCAATAAAAATGATGCGTAGCAACGCACGGGCATATTTACTTAGATTGTAAATGCCATATCATCTGTTTTTTAAGTTCCTGTGATTTGGTAGGCCTCCATAAATTTAATATTTTAGTTTAGGTGCCTTGGATGTTTGTTCTTTACACTTTACTTTGCTGTTTATAGAAAGTTAAGGGAATTGTCGCTGAGCTGTAGTGGCAGCCCTTCTGATGTATCAGTGGGACGATGCAACGTTCAACTGTGCTAGGTACTGTCTTACATTCAGTAGTCCATTCGCAGAAGTAATCATTCCTTTCGAACTGTTCGGGACATTTATTATTCTATTCATGTTATATGCTAGCAGTATATTACTCAAGCATGTTAATTTTGTTGTTCAGATATGTCCGGTAATTTCCTCTCAAATGTCTAATGTAAATAACATTATTTTGCTAGACATGATAGACGCGATACAAATCAATTAGTGTTCTTTTAGACAATTAAAAATCTTATTAGCCCCTTCTATCTGTAAGACATTAGACAATAAATATGATTGTCCTTCGAGTTTCAGTGATCACATGTTTGTATCTGAAATCTATCTATTCTTTTATATTTTAATTGCAGACGGACAATCAGTCGATACTGACGATGGAGTTGTTATTATTATTTCGGATCACCAGATGATTGGTACATGTTGAACGCATTGCATCTAAAATAGCTGATGATCCCGTATGTAACTTATGATGCCTCTCTCACCGTTGTAACGCACGGGCATGTTTCCTAGTAATTTGTAAAATAAGGATTAGGAATTGATTCGGGTTGCAGGTCCCCATCAGACACCTTTCGATGCCCTCCGATCTCTATCGGATATATCTCGGAACTATTTCAACAATGTTCTTTCCTATTTTTTCCCGTAATAAATCACTCTGTCATCGCCACCATTAAGTGTGACACCCTAATGGTTCGAGATTGCTACAGACATGATCGAGATTCCTATCCGATCAATGCCCAAAGTGGGACCTAGAATCCCCCTCTTCGGTCTCTGTGCAATCTACGATTATCTTCGTCGCTGAACCTTAAACAGAAGTTTCCTCACCTTCTGTCATCGATACTTGATTTTTCCGAGACTCGTTCTCCGGTATCTCCATACCTAGTACGATCTCGTTACTGACAAACCTACCTACTCATTATCACGATGTTTCGTCCCCGTGACCTAGTCAAATGCTTGCAAGCTTTACTTGATGAAAATACCGTTGGGTGAGCCCAGAGTGTCTGTCCATTATCTGGATCGGCAAATCCTGGTCTTGATGCATATGGCTCAACATCTCCCTTCGTTTTATCAATATACATCTTTGTTGTCACCCTGTTAAGTTGACAACGTATGGTGTAAATTCATAACCTCGGGATAGCAATTACCATATCATCTCACGGTAAAAGGTTTGAGTACAACCTTTTTAAGATATTTAATAAGTCGGACATGTGTCCATCACATCATTCAACAAATGATGTGACTCCATTGTTAATGACGTAATTGCCCATGATCAGGAAACCTTGATCATGTGTTGTCCAATGAACTAGTTAAATAGAGCCTCACTAGGGACCTGTTTTGTTTTATTTCACACGTGCATTAATGTTTCCGCTTAATACAATTATAGCATGGCATAAAATATATTATAAACAAATTGAGATATAATAAAAAAAACTTTTATTAATTGTCTCTAGGGCATATATCCATTATTGACGACATCATTCTTGCGACATCATCTTCGACCTTGCTTGAGCGTGTCATCACGCTCTCAGCGCCGAGTTCGACATGACCGACTTCGGTGAGCTTCATGACTTCTTCGGCCTTGATGAAGCACAAGTATAGGAGATAGCAACAGTCTTCGAGGGAAGTAAAACACAAATTTATTGATTCAACACAAGGGGAGACAAAGAATATTTATAAGCCTTAACAGATAAATTGTCAGTTCAGCTCCACCTGAAAATAGACTTGCTCGCAACACTTTATCAGTAGCAACAGTTTTATAGCAGTAGCAGTAGTGAAATAATAACAGGAATCAAATAAAGACGACAACATTAATTGTAGTAGACAGCAGGATTAAAATACTGTAGGCATAGGGACGGATGAACGGGCGTTGCATGGATAAGATAATTCATATAATAATCGAAACATGGGCCATTGGAGATAAATAATGATAAAGCATCCAAGTACTAGGTAAACCATATGCATGTGTTCCATATTTAGTCGTACGTGCTCGCAATGAGAAACTTGCACAACTTCTGTCCTACCAGCCCGTTTGCAGTGGGGCCTCAAGGGAAACTACCGATAATTAAGGTGCTCATTTTAATAAAGCACCGGAGAAAAGCATTAACACTCTGCGAACACACGTGATCCTCACATCACAGTCATCCCCTCCGGTTATCCCCATTTCTGTCATTTGGGGCCTCGGGTTCTGGACAACGATATGTGTATACAACTTGCAGGTAAGGTAAAAAAATACTTATCCACATGAATCAATAACATGTTCAGATCTGAAATCATGGCACTCGGGCCCTAGTGACAAGCATAACAAGTTGCAACAACGATATATAGCACTAACAATGGATACTAGGCACCATGTCCTAACAATGGATATATAGCAATAAGCCCCGTACGGGGTAATAAAAGCAGTCTTTATCTGATCAGCAGGGTTGAGAGCTATCTGATGAAAACCAGTAGGCATCTATGAAAGACAAAATCTCACAACCGGCAGTGGAATCGATTACCTGATCTATGCGGGGTAGCGGAAAGGGATCCTTGGGGCAGACCTTGTTCAAGTCGGTGTAGTCCACGCACATACGCCATGCGGTATCGGCCTTGGGGTCCTCCTTCTTCTTCTCAACCATAACCGGGTTGGCTAGCCAGTCCAGATGCAATACCTCCATGATAAAGTTTCTTATCAGCAACTTGGTAATCTGATCACCGATAGCTTTCCTCCTCTCATCACCAAAGCGGCGCATAGCCTGCTTAACCGGCTTGGCATCAGGCCGCACATGTAGCGAATGCTCAACCAACTCCCCTCGGGACACCCGGCAAATCCTCATTGGACCAGGAAAAGACGTCCCGATTCTCACAGCGGAAGTGGATGAGCTCGCTTTCCTATTTCTCTCCATACCCGGTGCCAATGATGGCAACACGTCTGGGAACTCAGGATCAACCTGGACCTTCTTTGTCTCCTGGGACGCCTGGAACGCAGTCCCGTACTGGAACTCGGCATACCAGGCGCACCACCTTGCGCTGCTTGCGCCATAGCACTAGTAGAGAAGTGCCTTTCTATGGAATCAATTCTGTGGCGCACCCCTATTCGGTGCGCCACAGAAATGTAATTCTGTGGCGCACGGGTGGGCATGCGCCACAGAAAACAGGAATTCTGTGGCGCACGGGACCGTGGTGCGCCACAGAAAACAGGAATTCTGTGGCGCACCGGATGGGGGTGCGCCACAGAAATGAGCTGCGGGCCCACACCAATAACTTTACACTCCCATTCTGTGGCGCATGGTGGTCAGTGCGCCACAGAAATATGACATTTCTGTGGCGCACCACTGCCACGTGCGCCACAGAATTCCCATCCGAAAAAATTCTGCCCTCACGCACCAAGTCCACCCCCCCCCGGGAACGCCTTTTCTAGTTTTTGACGGAAGAGTTGGAGGTCTAAAAAGCATCAAAAAATAAATCCCTTATAGATGCACGGAGAGTTTAATGTCTACTTTTTAATCATATTTTGAAATATGAATTTCGACTTTCTGAGCAAAAGTTTTATAAAAAAAGTAAAATGGGCATAACTTTTGCATACGATGTCGAAAAAAATGATCAAGATATTAAAAAAACTAGAGAGAAAGGAATATGAGTAATAAAAGCTACAAGAACAATGCAAAATGAGCCAACCGGACCAAAATGAAAACTAAACTCACACTAATTTTTAAAATATTCAATAAAAATGAATGCGTAGCAACGCACGGGCATATTTACTTAGATTGTAAATGCCATATCATCTGTTTTTTAAGTTCCTGTGATTTGGTAGGCCTCCATAAATTTAATATTTTAGTTTAGGTGCCTTGGATGTTTGTTCTTTACACTTTACTTTGCTGTTTATAGAAAGTTAAGGGAATTGTCGCTGACGCTGTAGTGGCAGCCCTTCTGATGTATCAGTGGGACGATGCAACGTTCAACTGTGCTAGGTACTGTCTTACATTCAGTAGTCCATTCGCAGAAGTAGATCATTCCTTTCGAACTGTTCGGGACATTTATTATTCTATTCATGTTATATGCTAGCAGTATATTACTCAAGCATGTTAATTTTGTTGTTCAGATATGTCCGGTAATTTCCTCTCAAATGTCTAATGGTAAATAACATTATTTTGCTAGACATGATAGACGCGATACAAATCAATTAGTGTTCTTTTAGACAATTAAAAATCTTATTAGCCCCTTCTATCTGTAAGACATTAGAAATAAATATGATTGTCCTTCGAGTTTCAGTGATCACATGTTTGTATCTGAAATCTATCTATTCTTTTATATTTTAATTGCAGACGGACAATCAGTCGATACTGACGATGGAGTTGTTATTATTATTTCGGATCACCAGATGATTGGTACATGTTGAACGCATTGCATCTAAAATAGCTGATGATCCCGTATGTAACTTATGATGCCTCTCTCCCGTTGTAACGCACGGGCATGTTTCCTAGTAATTTGTAAAATAAGGATTAGGAATTGATTCGGGTTGCAGGTCCCCATCAGGACACCTTTCGATGCCCTCCCGATCTCTATCGGATATATCTCGGAACTATTTCAACAATGTTCTTTCCTATTTTTTCCCGTAATAAATCACTCTGTCATCAGCCACCATTAAGTGTGACACCCTAATGGTTCGAGATTGCTACAGACATGATCGAGATTCCTATCCGATCAATGCCCAAAGTGGGACCTAGAATCCCCCTCTTCGGTCTGTGCAATCTACGATTATCTTCGTCGCTGAACCTTAAACAGAAGTTTCCTCACCTTCTGTCATCGATACTTGATTTTTCCGAGACTCGTTCTCCGGTATCTCCATACCTAGTACGATCTCGTTACTGACAAACCTACCTACTCATTATCACGATGTTTCGTCCCCGTGACCTAGTCAAATGCTTGCAAGCTTTACTTGATGAAAATACCGTTGGGTGAGCCCAGAGTGTCTGTCCATTATCTGGATCGGCAAATCCCGGTCTTGATGCATATGGCTCAACATCTCCCTTCGTTTTATCAATATACATCTTTGTTGTCACCCTGTTAAGTTGACAACGTATGGTGTAAATTCATAACCTCGGGGATAGCAATTACCATATCATCTCACGGTAAAAGGTTTGAGTACAACCTTTTTAAAGATATTTAATAAGTCGGACATGTGTCCATCACATCATTCAACAAATGATGTGACTCCATTGTTAATGACGTAATTGCCCATGATCAGGAAACCTTGATCATGTGTTGTCCAATGAACTCGTTAAATAGAGCCTCACTAGGGACCTGTTTTGTTTTATTTCACACGTGCATTAATGTTTCCGCTTAATACAATTATAGCATGGCATAAAATATTATAAACAAATTGAGATATAATAAATAAAAACTTTTATTAATTGTCTCTAGGCATATATCCATTATTGACGACATCATTCTTGCGACATCATCTTCGACCTTGCTTGAGCGTGTCATCACGGCTCTCAGCGCCGAGTTCGACATGACCGACTTCGGTGAGCTTCATGACTTCTTCGGCCTTGATGAAGCACAAGTATAGGAGATAGCAACAGTCTTCGAGGGAAGTAAAACACAAATTTATTGATTCAACACAAGGGGAGACAAAGAATATTTATAAAGCCTTAACAGATAAATTGTCAGTTCAGCTCCACCTGAAAATAGACTTGCTCGCAACACTTTATCAGTAGCAACAGTTTTATAGCAGTAGCAGTAGTGAAATAATAACATGAATCAAATAAAGACGACAACATTAATTGTAGTAGACAGCAGGATTAAAATACGTAGGCATAGGGACGGATGAACGCGTTGCATGGATAAGATAATTCATATAATAATCGAAACATGGGCCATTGGAGATAAATAATGATAAAGCATCCAAGTACTAGGTAAACCATATGCATGTGTTCCATATTTAGTCGTACGTGCTCGCAATGAGAAACTTGCACAACATCTTTTGTCCTACTAGCCCGTTTGCAGTGGGGCCTCAAGGGAAACTACCGATAATTAAGGTGCTCATTTTAATAAAGCACCGGAGAAAAGCATTAACACTCTGCGAACACACGTGATCCTCACATCACAGTCATCCCTCCGGTTATCCCCATTTCTGTCATTTGGGGCCTCGGGTTCTGGACAACGATATGTGTATACAACTTGCAGGTAAGGTAAAAAAAATACTTATCCACATGAATCAATAACATGTTCAGATCTGAAATCATGGCACTCGGGCCCTAGTGACAAGCATAAAAAGTTGCAACAACGATATATAGCACTAACAATGGATACTAGGCACCATGTCCTAACAATGGATATATAGCAATAAGCCCCGTACGGGGTAATAAAAGCAGTCTTTATCTGATCAGCAGGGTTGAGAGCTATCTGATGAAAACCAGAGTAGGCATCTATGAAAGACAAAATCTCACAACCGGCAGTGGAATCGATTACCTGATCTATGCGGGGTAGCGGAAAGGGATCCTTGGGGCAGACCTTGTTCAAGTCGGTGTAGTCCACGCACATACGCCATGCGGTATCGGCCTTGGGGTCCTCCTTCTTCTTCTCAACCATAACCGGGTTGGCTAGCCAGTCCAGATGCAATACCTCCATGATAAAGTTTCTTATCAGCAACTTGGTAATCTGATCACCGATAGCTTTCCTCCTCTCATCACCAAAGCGGCGCATAGCCTGCTTAACCGGCTTGGCATCAGGCCGCACATGTAGCGAATGCTCAACCAACTCCCTCGGGACACCCGGCAAATCCTCATTGGACCAGGCAAAGACGTCCCGATTCTCACAGCGGAAGTGGATGAGCTCGCTTTCCTATTTCTCTCCATACCCGGTGCCAATGATGGCAACACGGTCTGGAACTCAGGATCAACCTGGACCTTCTTTGTCTCCTGGGACGCCTGGAACGCAGTCCCGTACTGGAACTCGGCATACCAGGCGCACCACCTTGCGCTGCTTGCGCCATAGCACTAGTAGAGAAGTGCCTTTCTATGGAATCAATTCTGTGGCGCACCCCTATTCGGTGCGCCACAGAAATGTAATTCTGTGGCGCACGGGTGGGCATGCGCCACAGAAAACAGGAATTCTGTGGCGCACGGGACCGTGGTGCGCCACAGAAAACAGGAATTCTGTGGCGCACCGGATGGGGGTGCGCCACAGAAATGAGCTGCGGGCCCACACCAATAACTTTACACTCCCATTCTGTGCGCATGGTGGTCAGTGCGCCACAGAAATATGACATTTCTGTGGCGCACCACTGCCACGTGCGCCACAGAATTCCATCCGAAAAAATTCTGCCCTCACGCACCAAGTCCACCCCCCCCCCCCCGGGAACGCCTTTTCTAGTTTTTGACGGAAGAGTTGGAGGTCTAAAAAGCATCAAAAAATAAATCCCTTATAGATGCACGGAGAGTTTAATGTCTACTTTTTAATCATATTTTGAAATATGAATTTCGACTTTCTGAGCAAAAGTTTTATAAAAAAAGTAAATGGGCATAACTTTTGCATACGATGTCGAAAAAAAAATGATCAAGATATTAAAAAAAACTAGAGAGAAAAAGGAATATGAGTAATAAAAGCTACAAGAACAATGCAAAATGAGCCAACCGGACCAAAATGAAAACTAAACTCACACTAATTTTAAAATATTCAATAAAAATGAATGCGTAGCAACGCACGGGCATATTTACTTAGATTGTAAATGCCATATCATCTGTTTTTTAAGTTCCTGTGATTTGGTAGGCCTCCATAAATTTAATATTTTAGTTTAGGTGCCTTGGATGTTTGTTCTTTACACTTTACTTTGCTGTTTATAGAAAGTTAAGGGAATTGTCGCTGACGCTGTAGTGGCAGCCCTTCTGATGTATCAGTGGGACGATGCAACGTTCAACTGTGCTAGGTACTGTCTTACATTCAGTAGTCCATTCGCAGAAGTAGATCATTCCTTTCGAACTGTTCGGGACATTTATTATTCTATTCATGTTATATGCTAGCAGTATATTACTCAAGCATGTTAATTTTGTTGTTCAGATATGTCCGGTAATTCCTCTCAAATGTCTAATAAAATAACATTATTTGCTAGACATGATAGACGCGATACAAATCAATTAGTGTTCTTTTAGACAATTAAAAATCTTATTAGCCCCTTCTATCTGTAAGACATTAGACAATAAATATGATTGTCCTTCGAGTTTCAGTGATCACATGTTTGTATCTGAAATCTATCTATTCTTTTATATTTTAATTGCAGACGGACAATCAGTCGATACTGACGATGGAGTTGTTATTATTATTTCGGATCACCAGATGATTGGTACATGTTGAACGCATTGCATCTAAAATAGCTGATGATCCCGTATGTAACTTATGATGCCTCTCTCCCGTTGTAACGCACGGGCATGTTTCCTAGTAATTTGTAAAATAAGGATTAGGAATTGATTCGGGTTGCAGGTCCCCATCAGGACACCTTTCGATGCCCTCCGATCTCTATCGGATATATCTCGGAACTATTTCAACAATGTTTCTTTCCTATTTTTCCCGTAATAAATCACTCTGTCATCGGCCACCATTAAGTGTGACACCCTAATGGTTCGAGATTGCTACAGACATGATCGAGATTCCTATCCGATCAATGCCCAAAGTGGGACCTAGAATCCCCCTCTTCGGTCTCTGATAATCTTCGTCGCTGAACCTTAAACAGAAGTTTCCTCACCTTCTGTCATCGATACTTGATTTTTCCGAGACTCGTTCTCCGGTATCTCCATACCTAGTACGATCTCGTTACTGACAAACCTACCTACTCATTATCACGATGTTTCGTCCCCGTGACCTAGTCAAATGCTTGCAAGCTTTACTTGATGAAAATACCGTTGGGTGAGCCCAGAGTCTGTCCATTATCTGGATCGGCAAATCCCGGTCTTGATGCATATGGCTCAACATCTCCCTTCGTTTTATCAATATACATCTTTGTTGTCACCCTGTTAAGTTGACAACGTATGGTGTAAATTCATAACCTCGGGGATAGCAATTACCATATCATCTCACGGTAAAAGGTTTGAGTACAACCTTTTTAAAGATATTTAATACGTCGGACATGTGTCCATCACATCATTCAACAAATGATGTGACTCCATTGTTAATGACGTAATTGCCCATGATCAGGAAACCTTGACATTTCTGTGGCGCACCACTGCCACGTGCGCCACAGAATTCCCATCCGAAAAAATTCTGCCCTCACGCACCAAGTCCACCCCCCCCCCCCCCCGGAACGCCTTTTCTAGTTTTTGACGGAAGAGTTGGAGGTCTAAAAAGCATAAAAAAATAAATCCCTTATAGATGCACGGAGAGTTTAATGTCTACTTTTTAATCATATTTTGAAATATGAATTTCGACTTTCTGAGCAAAAGTTTTATAAAAAAAAAGTAAAATGGGCATAACTTTTGCATACGATGTCGAAAAAAAATGATCAAGATATTAAAAAAAACTAGAGAGAAAAAGGAATATGAGTAATAAAAGCTACAAGAAATGCAAAATGAGCCAACCGGACCAAAATGAAAACTAAACTCACACTAATTAAAATATTCAATAAAAATGAATGCGTAGCAACGCACGGGCATATTTACTTAGATTGTAAATGCCATATCATCTGTTTTTTAAGTTCCTGTGATTTGGTAGGCCTCCATAAATTTAATATTTTAGTTAGGTGCCTTGGATGTTTGTTCTTTACACTTTACTTTGCTGTTTATAGAAAGTTAAGGGAATTGTCGCTGACGCTGTAGTGGCAGCCCTTCTGATGTATCAGTGGGACGATGCAACGTTCAACTGTGCTAGGTACTGTCTTACATTCAGTAGTCCATTCGCAGAAGTAGATCATTCCTTTCGAACTGTTCGGGACATTTATTATTCTATTCATGTTATGCTAGCAGTATATTACTCAAGCATGTTAATTTTGTTGTTCAGATATGTCCGGTAATTTCCTCTCAAATGTCTAATGGTAAATAACATTATTTTGCTAGACATGATAGACGCGATACAAATCAATTAGTGTTCTTTTAGACAATTAAAAATCTTATTAGCCCCTTCTATCTGTAAGACATTAGACAATAAAATATGATTGTCCTTCGAGTTTCAGTGATCACATGTTTGTATCTGAAATCTATCTATTCTTTTATATTTTAATTGCAGACGGACAATCAGTCGATACTGACGATGGAGTTGTTATTATTATTTCGGATCACCAGATGATTGGTACATGTTGAACGCATTGCATCTAAAATAGCTGATGATCCCGTATGTAACTTATGATGCCTCTCTCCCGTTGTAACGCACGGGCATGTTTCC
>JAPCYS010001621.1:0-12938 GCA_028641055.1 Alopecurus myosuroides
GCCCACTACTAGAGATTTGCTTATAGCAGCATATCCTACCACAGGCGAACAAGAATACCTGTGCGCCTGGGTTAATTAGCGCCGGCGAAGCGTAGATCTGTGCGCCTGGGGTAAGTCTGTTACCCCAGGCGAACAGAAAACCGAAGCGCCTGGGGTAAAGTTTGGCAGGGCCAAGCACGGCCGACCCTGGCACGCTCCCTTTACCGCAGGCGAACAGCCCACCAGTTCGCCTGCGGTATAACAGATACCACAGGCGAATAAATATAGAAGCGCCTGGGGTAAAAAGTGGACTGCGGTAGCTCCCTTTAGCGCAGGCGCACCGAAAAGCTGTTCGCCTGGGATAAAGAAATGCCTGGGGTAGCACCACTTAGCGCAGGCGCATCTATTACCATATTCGCCTGGGGTAATATTTGTCCCCAATATAAGTGCGGCCAGCCACCCACCACCACCCATATCCACCCCACTCACTCACTCACTAGTCCAAACTCGAGCCATTAGTCCTCCTAGCTCAATCCCCCACACCCCTCCACCATTTTTAGCTAATTTAACCAATCATGTTTGTTATATTTTAGCTAGTATGCTACCCCACTTTCCCTCTTCCAAATCTCTCCACTAGATCTACTAACCGGACACTAGATCTCACCACAAATGCACAACTAGCTACTTCTAGATCTATCACTCTCTTATCGGTCGTCTCTTCGGTGATCTTCGACGTCGTCATCGCGTCTATATATTTTGCATTGTGTGTCATCTTAATAGGTGCGTGGGATTGGTCGGTGGATGAGAATTCGTTCTCTTTTTCATTTTATTGTGTTGCCATGAGGATGAGTTGCCAATGTTTTGCCGAAATGTTGATTCATTTCCTTTTCGCCAAATTTCCGGCGCTCCGCGTTACACCTTTTGTAGGAAGGTCATGCCGAAATTTTACGTGAAAACCGGATCTAGTTAATGAAACCTCTCTCTCTTGCATTTTGTAGCAATGGTCATTGCGATGAGGACAAGCGTGGTGCATAGGTACGTGCGACGCGCAACGGCCGAGATGCATCGAAACAACCGCACCGAGATAGAGTGTCCGTGTCGGAAATGCAAGCTGGGGTCTTTGTTCAAACCAGATTCTGGTAATGTGGAGAAGCACCTGCTCAGGTATAGTTTCATGGAGGGCCACACTAAGTGGATGGATGATGATGAAGACGATGATCACGTCGAGACCAATTGGGCGGCGACATGTGAAGATGATCAGGAGGAGTCTGAACATGGCAATGGAGAGGACGAAGAGGCTGTCGACGGAGACGACTATAATGAAGAAGAAGGGAGTCATGGTGATCAACAACATGAAGACGAGGACATGAACACTCCGCTAACTTCAGTCGTGCGGGACCCTCATGTTCAAGATCTTCTTCTCACGTCGACCGACGCCAGACGTAAATCTAAGATCACGCAACTAGAGATAGACTCTGCAACTCCGTTGTATGACGCAAGTCGCGGGGCGGAGGAGTCACGCTTGAGAGTAGCTCTGGATCTTCTTGAGATGAAGGCAAAACACGGATGGACCGACACAAGCATGGACGATCTTCTGCGATACCTGAAGACGCACTTACCTGAAGGGAACACATGTGCTAGTAGTCTATAGGAGGCCAAGAAAATCGTGTGCCCCCTCGATTTACCGCACACAAAATACCACGCTTGCGTCCGTGACTGCATAATTTACCGTAACGAGCACGCGGACCAGATCAAATGTCCGGTGTGCGGTGTTGATCGTTACAAGAGGGGGACGAAGAAAGCTCCTAGAAAAGTTGTGTGGTACTTTCCACTCATTCCCCGTCTGCAGCGGTACTTCGTGGACCCCAAGGAAGCAAAGCTCATGCACTGGCACGATGACAGAAAGAAGGCGGTGCTGAGCGATCCAGAACGTGTTGAAAAACCAGTGCTAACACACCCTTCGGATGCACGTCAGTGGAAAGCATTAGACGCATTCGATGAAGAATTCGGGAACGACCCAAGGAACATCAGGCTTGGTGCGAGCACCGACGGTCTCAATCCGTTTGGCAATCAGAGCAATAAACATAGCACCTGGCCCGTGTTTGTATGGATGTACAACATCCCCCCGTGGTTGTGTCTGAAGAGGAAGTACATACACATGAGTATGCTGATTCAAGGGCCGACCCAGCGAGGGAGCGATATCAACCTGTATCTCGAGCTATTGAAGGAGGAGCTAGACACGTTGTGGGAGGAAGGGGTGGAAACATGGGACGCCTTCAAAGAAGAAACTTTTCGTATGAGAGCCGCACTGATCACGACGGTGCAGGACTATCTCGGATACGGATATATTGCGTGTCAGGTGTGCCATGGACACAAGGCTTGTGTCAGGTGCATGGAATTTACCCCGTTTCTACAGCTACACAAGGATCCCGGATCTTCTAAAACCGTATACATGAGGCATCGAATGTGGCTACCACTGAACGACCCGTGGAGAAAGCGCGGAGACCTGTTCAACGGTAAAGATGAGCTCGATCTACCTCCAAGCAAGAGAAGAGGAGAAGAGATCGATACTCTATTGAAGAATTGGAAAACGTGTCCTCCGTCGGGAAAGGTACAAAAGCGGAAGCGAGGAGAGAAAAAGTGTCCTCCGCCAGAAGGACCGCTCTTGGGTGTATGGAAAAGGAGGTCCGTGTTTTGGGACTTGCGGTACTGGCCAATCCTCGGAGTGCCTCACTGCCTTGATGTCATGCATATCACGAAGAATGTGTGTGAGAGCTTGCTTGGCACCCTGTTCAACATGCCAGATAGACCAAAGACGGGCCAAAATCAAGATACGACCTGATGGTCCTGAATATCAGGAGCGAGCTTCACTTACCGCCTTCTACGCGTGAACAGACGGAGGAGGACGAGGATGAGGTGGAGGAGATGGACGACCACAAGCGGAAAAGGGCTAAGAAACACCAAACTCACCGCCTGAAACCCTCTTGCTTCACTCTAAGCCCCAACGAGCTCGCGCAAATATTCACATGCCTCCTCGGAGTGAAATTTCCCTTAGGTTACGCGGGGCTGATAAGCAGATATACGCGGAGAAAAAAATCTTCAGCGGGATGAAGTCTCATGACTGTCACGTGATGATGACGCAAATACTTCCGGTTGCAATCAGAGGGATAATGGAACCGCACGTCCGTCAAACGCTCACTGGCCTCTGTAACTTTTTCGATGTCATCACTCGGAAGTCGATAAGCGTGAAGAAACTCGGAAGGCTGCAGGAAGAGATCGTCACCATCCTATGCGAGCTTGAGATGTACTTCCACCTGCCTTCTTTGATTATGGTACATCTCTTGGTCCATATCGTGGACGATATCACCAATCTTGGGCCGGCATTCTTGCACAACAAGATGGCGTTAGAAAGAATGAACGGGATCATCAAATCATTCGTTCGTAACAGGGCACACCCGGATGGAAGCATCGTCCAGGGATTTCTCACCAAAGAATGCATCTCTTTCTGCAAGAATTTTCTAGGCGATGAGAAGCCAGCTGTTGGTTTGCCCGCAAACAAGCACCTTTACAGGTTCATGGGGGTAGGCCACAACACTGGCAAAAGGGTAATGGACGTGGACTCCTATGGTCGGAGAGCCGACTTTGAAAGGGCCCACCTAGTAGTGTTACAACACATCGACGATGTCGACCCTTGGATAGAACAGCACAAAACCGCGATAAAAAACAGTGCTCGCAGGCCGATGACGGAAGATGAGATATTTAAAGCACACAACTCCTCTTTCGCGACATGGTTCAAGAAGCAGATTGATGCCGATCCCCCACCAATGACATGTCAGAAAGATAAAATTGTATTGGCCTTGTCATATGGCCCCGCGCCCAATCTGATGACTTATCAAGCATACGACATCAATGGGTACACATTCTACACGGAGGAAAGAGACAAAAGTAGCAACTATCAAAACTCGTCTATAACGATGGAATCTTACACGGGCGAAGAGATTAGAAGATACTACGGAAAGATCGAGGAAATCTGGGAGCTTGACTACGTTGGGGTAAAGCTGCCAATGTTCCATGTCAGATGGGCTACAAACGTCACGAAATAAGACGAATATTTCACCACTATGTCGATGTCTGAAGCCAACAAACCCAAGTCCAAGAACCCCACCGCGCAAAATGAGCCCTGGGTATTGGCTAAGCACGTGGAGCAATGCTTCTTCATAACCGACCCGGCAAAGCCTAGTCGTGTTGTCGTAAGGAGAGGAAAAAGGGCCCTCATCGGAATGGATGGAGTCGCCGATGAGAAGGACTTCGACGGCTTAGTCGGAGACCCGATGATGGAAGAACCCGGTGAAGACGATGCACCATACACCACAAGAAGAAGCAGGACCACACTACCTAGGGCAGGTCTTCCATTCACAAGAAGAAGTCACAATATGGCGGTCACGTATTCAACATCGACCAAGAAAGGCAAGAGTAAGATTGTGACGAAAGGTTGAGAGAGGGAAATACTCGCGATATAACATGCTAATAGCTACTATGTACAATGTGTTTTCAGAGAGAAACACTTGCGGTATCTCGCTAAATCAATCTATTTACGCTCGATGCGACATATTAAATATTTTTGCACATGTTAACTTTCATATATATGTAATTTTTAAGTGAAAACCAACGTGGGGGAGCCCCATATAATAGCATTCGTATTGCTCGATGTGTCTCGGGCCGGGGTGGGGCTGCGTAATTTAGAAAATCTTAGCACAGGCGCATCTGCGAGAAAATGCCTGAAGTAAACTTTATCACAGGCGCTTTTAACAGAACATGCGCCTGGGCTAATGCTATGTGGGCCCGCGCAAACCAAAACCCTACGAATTTTAGCACATGCGCATTTTCTAGGTCATGCGCCTGGGGTATGGATCTGTGGGCCCGCGCATAACAGGGCCTCGAGCCAAGCACATTAGAACCGGTTTGTATCACAAACCGGTTCTAAAGGGTGTGTCCCCTGGGCCCCCCCTACCTGCAGCAAATGGCCGCAGGCCTTTAACCGGTTCTAAAGGCCTGCGGCCATTTGCTGCAGGTAGGGGGGGCAGGGGACACACCCTTTAGAACCGGTTTGTGATACAAACCGGTTCTAATGTTTAGCGCAGGCGCATTTCTTAGGTTACGCGCCTGGGGTATGGCTCTGTGGGCCCGCGCATAACGAATCGCTACGAACATTAGCGCAGGCGCATTCTGGCATGTTCGCCTGGGGTAAAGGATAGCGCAGGCGCATTTCACTCGTTGTGCGCCTGTAAGTCCTCGCTCTGCTAACGCCCAACCCGCATATCACTCTCGTTTCATATCGATCCCAAACCGCACGCCGCCGTCGTCTCTATCTCTCATCGCACGCCGCCGTCGTCTCTAGCTCTCATCGCACGCCGCCGTCGTCGTTGTCGAGCAGGAGGAGGAGGAGCGGGAGCAGCAGCAGGAGGAGGAGCAGGAGCAGCAGCGGAGGAGGAGCGGGAGCAGCAGGGGAGGAGGAGCGGGAGCACGCCGCGCGCCGTCCCTCTCATCGTCGTCGTCCACGCTGGCCGTCGTCACCCACGCCGCCGTCGCCCACGCCCACGACGAACCCAGGTCAGCCCCCCCCCCTCTTCCAACGCCCTCATACTACTGCTGCTACTCCATCATACATGCTTTAGCTAGAACTGGATCTGATCATGTACCATTATTTATGGATTCTGGTAGTTCAGCTCATAGTGGAAATCGATCTGCTAGAATTACACTAGCTGAATCACCTAATGCTATATTTCTTACACTAGCTGAATCACCTACTAATTACATGTGAATAGAACACTGAAGCTTTGGACACTGCTAGAATTCTCTGTGATTTGTTATTAATTAAGTGCAGTATTTTACTTTGATCAATATATATGGAGGTTTTTTTTTGGCATGATATATGAATTTCCTGGGAGTTTTTGTGCCATGTGATGACAGCAACGCAAGGAACTGTTTTTGTGGCCATGCATGTGTGCATTCAATTTATGTTGCAGGTACATTGAGTGCCAATGTTTTGTCGGAACGTTGATTCATTTCCGTTCCGGCGAATTTCTGGCACTCCGGCATGACCATTTATAGCCGGGTCACGCCGAATTTTTCCGGTGACTAACAGTATACGTTTTGTCTACTGCTAGCTAGGGCATGTCTTCTTCTACTACGGATCCGGCTTTATTGGACCACTACATCCTTATGGCCCGAGAGTCGCAAGAGGAAGATCGGACACAAACTGACCATGATGTCGAGCCCCACAATGATGACGGGCTCACCGGTGGCGAGGAGGAAACCACTGATAGTGGCGCCGGGGGTCCCTCAGGGAGCAGCACGACGGGAAACAAGCGTCGGAAGCGAGCTCCGAACAAGGTCGGCACCGTTCGAGAGAAATTCACGGAGGTGGACCCTTCCAGTGGCACGCCTGTAATGCCATTGGACCTTGTGAAGGGGTACTTCCTCCAACTTGGCGCGATACTTCGAGATGTCGTCAATGTCAACGAGCCGACTCTCAAGAAGAAGCCAACTCTGTGCGCCCAACTCATCTCGAGGCTGCACGCGCGGTACGAGTTCCCTCCCTCCTACAACAACGAGAATCTGAAGGGCAACCTCGTGAACAAACTCGCCCTCACTAGATTCACCAAAGCCCTGAGCAATTACAAGACTATGGTGAGGGCGATGATTAGGGAATCGACACCATTCGAAGAGATCCATCGCCCTTCCCGCGGATTACGCCCGATGACTTCAACACTTTCCTAAATAACGAGTCGCTTGATGTCACTAAGAAGCAAACGGGATGGGGGAAGGATCTAGCGTCGAAGAACATCGGTCACCACAATCTCGGCTGTCGTGGCTACGACGGGAAGGAGCCAGTTTGGGCGAAAGAGGACCAGGCCTACATTGAAAAAGGGATTGAGAACCCTTACGCCAAGTATGCCCATGACCCGCAATTCCAGAAATTCATGAGGTCGAGGTACAGAAAAGTAACTCCGACCGGGAATTTGTCTCGGACCCGAAGATGGTGGAGGGTGTTATTTTGGTCACGGACGATAGCGTGAAGAATGTTGAGAAGCTAGTGGTAAGAAATTTACCATTTCATGCAACTCATCATCATCAAGTCCATGATTTCATTCTAGTACGAAACCAATTCTAAAACCGTTTATATGTTGCTTCTGCAGCTAGAAGAACAACAACTTGAATCTTCCTCGTCGCAGACGTCGACGGCGAAAAGTCGCGTGGGATAAGCCTTTCATCAGGGGGTACAACAAGGCAAAGAGCCAGGACCCTCTGAAAAGGCCGCACTTAGGCCGTATCACCGGCGGCGGACTTAATAAGAAGCACGCCAACTATGGCTTGGCTGAGCCCAGCACTAAGGAGTCGCGGCGGCGAAGAAGAGCGAGGAGACGGAGGAGCTGAAGAAGAAGGTCCATGACTTGGAAACAAACATGGAGAAGAAGATTGAGAAAACGGTGGGGGAAAAGATGAATGCGCTCATCCCCGCCGTATTTGAAAAAATATGTGGCTACATCGCCGGGGGCTCACAGGGGCGTTACCGACGTTCAACATACCGTCGATGTTGGTCGTGCCCGCCGCGGCCGCCGCCGGTGGTCCGTCGACGTCGGCCGTGCCTGTCGCCCCCGCCGTGCCCGACGCGCCTGCCCCGATGGACCGTCGGCCGTGCCCGACGCGCCTGCCCCCGATGGACCGTCGGCCGTGTCCGGCGCGGCCACCACCCGTTGCTCGACGAGCCCACCATCACCTGTGGTCCGTCGACGTTAGCCGAGCTCAATGCCCTCACGGTAAATTATTGACTGTTCAAGCTGTAGCCAGTTCAATATAACCCTACTCTCTGACCTATCCATGTATGTTATCGCAGGCTGACGCGACGGGATGCACCTTCCTGCTAAAAGTGGGCAGCGAGTTGAAGGATGTTGCAAAGGGGAGCATCTTGCAGCCACTATCCCGCAAGTACCACTGCAGAGATATACCGGCCAGCGAGCTTCGGTTCGCGTCGATCTGGTGCTACGGGATTCGAGAACTTGTATCTCCTAATCAACCCGCCGATGCCGACAGCGAGCTGAATCTCGGCCAACTGGACAATCAAATCTTTCTATGGCCGAAAGCCCTTATTCGGCTGAACACGACGTCAGGGTCGGCGCCAAGCCAAGCCATGACCGTCACCACTACACCGGTTGCGCCCGCGGCAAGCCAACAAGACAAGGTCCAACATGGCAATGTCCTCTCTCCACCTCCGGTGGATCCTCCTCCTCCCGAGCACGAGACGTCCAATGACGAGCAACATCACGAGCATGAGACCCATGACGACTACATGGATATTGAACTTGCTCCCATTGACGATTTCATAAATCAGTTGGATGGCGAGAAGCCGGTTCCTCCGAAGTTACCGCCAGAACTCTTGATATCCAAATAAGGTAGATGGCGGAGAGGGCGGTTCTTCTGAGTTACCCACCAGAAAAACCGGATATCCAGAAGAAGCTAACCTATTCCCAAGAAACTCCCGAGGAGCAGACGGCCTTTACGGCTCCACAGCCTATGCTGGTTACCCGAATACACTCCGTGCTACGGCCGCGGAGGCGGTAAAACAAAGCGGCACTCCCATCTGATTGAGGCCAAAGAAGAATCGGAAGAGGACGGTAGCCAAGAAGAAGAAAGGTGGTGCCTCCTCTAGTAGCCAGCCAGCGGCCGCCCGAGTCCTGGACCGTTTGCCGCCCGCCGTCCCGTGGAGGAAGGTGCATGAGATAGGTCAGCCGATGCTGCGCCAGAGGTTGTCGCTGTCATGGGTGGTGACATGAGGACCATCCACGACGGGATTTTGTTCAAAGAGAATGAACTTCTACGTGAGAAACATCCCTCCTACCCGCTATACGTGGTCAAGGTGCCCGATCCGTGGGCTTTGTGGATTCAAATCCGCAGAGGTGTTCTTCATCAGATACGAAGACATATTCAGGGTCTTCCACTTGGGTAAGCTCGACCGAAGCATTGTCCGCCTGGTATCGCTCAGCATGGCGCACGATATGGTCATGGAGAATACCCCGCACATCGCGATTATGGACCCCTACTACATGAATGAGGACTACTTGCGGTCACATGCGGACCGAGTTCTTATCACGACTTACATAACGGGTTTTTTGATAGATAACAAGGATAAGAACGCCATTCTCATGCCATACTTTCCCAAGTAAGTAGTCCTCTCCGCTTCACGTCGTTACATTCTTTCTAGAATCTCCTTAGTATTCCGATTGATGATATTGATGGCTTGTTCGAAATGTTCTGCGCAGAAACGGAGGATGCGTACTCATCGTCATGGAACCGCATTGGTCACAATGCACTTATCTCGATGCGGGTAGGGCGGTGCAGAAGGACTACACCGACATAAGAGCTGTTCTTAATAGTGCCCTCAACGGCTTCGCCGCTGATTTAGGCAAGCCCCTAAAAAAGGAAAAAATAGTCCGAGACGCCGACGTGTGCACCCACGTAACAAACTTCCCCTGCCTCAAGCAATCGGAGCAAGAATCTGAGTTGGAAGCTTGGTATGTCATCTTTCAGATGAGGGAGTACTTAAAGGATGCCCAATAGGCCCATCTACCAAGTGATCTCCGAGACCTGACCACAAAGATGGCCAACACCCCCGATGAATATGTGCGGGCTGAGTTCCGTCGCATCCAGCGGAGGATCTGCACGATACTCTCGTCGGATGTCATCACTCGGGGTGGCTTGTTCTTCCACGGCCACGCACCACCGAGCAACCGTGACATAGAAGCACACCTACGAGAGCAACGTGACACCCGGACATTCAACACGCTACAAGGCGTTCGTCCGTTCCCGCCGAGACTATAGGGTTGACAAATGTTAGTATACACTTGATCATATAACTTTTAGACATTTATTTGTCGTGTTTTATTCGTAAACCTTGATGTTCTATTTTTTGATAGTTATTTGCGGTCTATTATCACTTTCGATGCTAAACTCGTATTTTTGTCCTATGCACAGATGACATGGTATGTTGTGTATGTCGGTAGGGTTCCCGGAGTCTACGACGACTGGGACCAATGCCATGGTGGAGGCGGAAGCTCGATACGCCACTTACCTAGCGAGAGAGAGACGGAGAAGACGAGGGCCCGGATGACCACCTTCGCCATCGCCGTGCTTATACTCCTATGTTGATGCTACTTGTTGTTTTGCTTGTCTAGATAACTAAACTATCGATTTGTTTGGACTATGTACTCCTAGTGTTTGAACTATGCTTGTAACTAAACTATTCGCTTCGAGACTATTTGGTGATGATCGAGACTATTTGGTGATGATTGAGAATATTTCTGTTATTTTGCTGTCATTTTCATATTTATTACTGTCAATTTGCTGTAATTCTGTTATTTTCATTTCTTTTATTTTTGACACAGCAAAACCATACCCCAGGCGAATAAGAAATTGTACCCCAGGCGAATATGTACCCCAGGCGCACATTGCCTGTTCGCCTCAGGTAAAAGGCTTACCCCAGGCGCACAGGGAACGTTCGCCTGGGGTATGTCAAGCTACCCCAGGCGCATCTTGCTGTTCGCCTGCGGTAAGTCATTACCGCTGGCGATGTGGTCCCAGGCGAACACATATTCGCCTGCGGTAGCCTAATTTGGTTCGCCTGCGGTAGCCTTTTCCCTAGTAGTGGCCAGCCCGCTCCTCAGCGATTTGGACCTTAAGACCGTTCGATCGAGGCTCCGAGGCGATCCAGAGCGTCCACTCCTGGCGATCTCCAGTTCGCCGCTGTATTACCCAGCTCGGGCACAGTCCTCACTGTTTGGTGGCCCTGGTCTAGCTCAGACCCAGCTCGCAGCGTCGAGGGTTGTTTTGCTTTAAGTGTGCAGGACTGGCCATTGGTTCTGCGGGCGAGACAGGGGCGAGGCCCCGTGGGGTGTTTCGGAAACTTCGGGTGCCGCTCTGAGGTGCTTCGCCGTCGGGTATAGGCTACAACGATGGTGCCAGCGAGCCCGTGCGCTTCTGCCCTTGCCTTCCCCTATATTCTTCCCCTTGGCTGGGATACGTTTGTGTCGCCTCCACATTTAAGATCTCGATCCCGTCTCCGCCGCTCCCGTCTCCGGCCTGGCTTGAGCGATGGCGCCAGCAAGATCGGAACGTGGTTGAGGTATGTTGCGCCAGAATCCCCTATAACCGCACCGCCCTTCTCCTCCGGCGCCGCGTCGACCGCATCTCACCATTCTCCCTCTCCCTGCTCTTGCGCCACCAGCCCCTGCTCGGCCCATAGAGGTCCCGCTGAGCCCTCGGGTGCTCAAACCCGCGGAGGATGTAATCCCGGTTGTCCTAATATGCACCTATGTTGTTGCGCTCTGCTCCTCACGAAGGAGCAACGAGGAGGACTAGAAGATTTGATGCGCCACTCCACCGGCGGCCTTCAAGTGCTCTCCAGCTGTGATGGCAGGTGACAGGCGAGCGCACGAACAACGGCGACTGCTCCCAGACCCCAGGTATTTGCTCCTTGCAATTTTATCGTTTTTTGGGCCATAAATCGCCTCCCAAGTCTTACTACTCTTGATTTATTAATACCAACAGTTTCTCATCTTTGTGTGTCCAACTTATTTTTTATTTATGCATACAAGGTGTTCGATGAAAAGGCAAACGTGCTGCAGCCTTCAGGATAAGCTTGTCTAGATGAGTTATCATCTCCCCCTTTAAACAAAATGCATGGTTTTGCCTCTATTTTACTTTCTTATAGGTCACGAATCAAACTCCCTTACTCCCTAAAATGGAGCCAAAAATATATCTCATGATAGATGGGATTCTTTGCAAAATAGTTCGTATCAACTTGTTGTGTCCATCGATCTTTTCCCTCCACAATCTCTCTCTCCGGGAACAGACCCAGCGTGTTTCGCCCTCTTATTGGCGTGCAAAGACAAAAGAATGGATATGTCCTCTTCCTCTTAAAGATCGCATTCTTCATCGGGCGACTCATAAGACGAACTCATCTACAAAGAAAAAATGTCGCTTATTCTTCAAACTCATCTACAAAGAAAGTAAAAATAAATAAAAATAAGCAATTCATCACCCCTACATACCTTTGAGGAATTGTGTCGGACACCTTATGCGCGGTGGGTTGCTGCACTGCCGCCGGCGCGCACGCGTGTGAGACTGCGGGTTGAATCGACGGCAGCGGACACCTTGCCGGAGCAGCAAGCAGCATGGATCTGGGGAGAGCGCCGGCGGGAACGTTCTACTGCGGCGGTGCCTAATTTGTGGCCACGGTAGCGGTGGGTGGGAGTATTTCGGCGTCGAGGTGGCGGCAGGATTTGGGCGCCGGAGGAAGAAAGGGGGAAATGGAAGCTGAGCTGCCACGGACGCGTCCGTGGAAGTTTTACCAGGTGGTTGGCTGTTCGCACGCGAGCTCCACCGTCACGCGCGGGGCTGGAAGCTCAATATTCTGGGCATCGGATAGGGCTTTTCTCCGCGCGCTGGCAGAATTTTAGTGCGGCTGCTGGAGCGTCGAGTTTGGGCCCGTGCGCGCTAAATCGACGGGTTTTCCAGCGCCGCGCTAGTTTAGTGTTGCTGTTGGAGATGCTCTGATGTGTGTGTGTGTGTATATATATATATATATATATATATTTATATATATATATATATATATGTGTGTGTGGTGTGTGTGTGTGTGTGTGTGTGTGTGTGTGTGTGTGTGTGTGTGTGATTATTTGCCACACTGCCACAACGTTACAACAATTTGCATGTACGTTTTATCAGATCGGGGGCAATGCGATATACCCCTTCGTTTAAGTGGGTCTATTGTGGAGTGCGGGTTGAGTTCCGAAAAATCAGGGACTAAAATAAAAAACTGTGATATGCTGATTTGTAGACGTTGGATGAAGATCTAAAGGCATACAAAGGGACCTACGTTTGGATGGCGTAGGATGACATAT
>JAPCYS010002508.1:0-12925 GCA_028641055.1 Alopecurus myosuroides
TGTATTTTTCTTACATGGTAAAATGGAGGCGGTAAATTCGTGAAGTATGTATTTTTCTTACATGGTAAAATGGAGGCGGTAAATTCGTGGAGTGTATTTTTGTGACGTGGTAAAATGGAGGCGGTAGATTCGTGGAGTATTTTTCTGACATGGTAAAATGGAGGCGGTAAATTCGTGAAGTATGTATTTTTCTTACATGGTAAAATGGAGGCGGTAAATTCGTGGAGTATGTATTTTTCTGACATGGTAAAATGGAGGCGGTAAATTCGTGAAGTATGTATTCTTCTTACATGGTAAAATAGAGGCGGTAAATTCGGGAAGTATGTATTTTTCTTACATGGTAAAATGGAGGCGGTAGATTCGTGAAGTATTTTTCTTACATGGTAAAATGGAGGCGGTAAATTCGTGGTAGTATTGACGTGGTAAATGGAGGCGATATTCGTGGAGTATATTTTTCTGTCATGGTAAAATGGAGGCGGTAAATTTGTGAAGTATGTATTTCTTACATGGTAAAATGGAGGCGGTAATTCGTGAAGTATGTATTTTTCTTACATGGTAAAATGGAGGCGGTAAATTCGTGGAGTTTTTCTGACATGGTAAAATGGAGGCGTAAATTCGTGGAGTATTTTCTTACATGGTAAAATGGAGGCGGTAAATTCGTGAGTATTTTTCTGACAGGTAAAATGGAGGCGATATATTCGTGTAGTATTTTTCTGACATGGTAAAATGGAGGCGGTAATTCGTGAAGTATGTATTTTCTTACATGGTAAAATGGAGGCGGTAGATTCGTGAAGTATGTATTTTTCTTACATGGTAAAATGGAGGCGGTAAATTCGTGGAGTGTATTTTTGTGACGTGGTAAAATGGAGGCGATATATTCGTGGAGTATTTTTCTGACATGGTAAAATGGAGGCGGTAAATTCGTGAAGTATGTATTCTTCTTACATGGTAAAATGGAGGCGGTAGATTCGTGAAGTATGTATTTTTCTTACATGGTAAAATGGAGGCGGTTAATTCGTGAAGTATATTTTTCTTACATGGTAAAATGGAGGCGGTTAATTTCGTGAAGTATGTATTTTTCTTACATGGTAAAATGGAGGCGGTAAATTCGTGAGTATTTTTCTGACGTGGTAAAATGGAGGCGATATATTCGTGGAGTATTTTTCTGACATGGTAAAATGGAGGCGATAAATTCGTGAAGTATGTATTCTTCTTACATGGTAAAATGGAGGCGGTAGATTCGTGAAGTATGTATTTTTCTTACATGGTAAAATGGAGGCGGTAAATTCGTGGAGTGTATTTTTGTGACGTGGTAAAATGGAGGCGATATATTCGTGGAGTATTTTTCTGACATGGTAAAATGGAGGCGGTAAATTCGTGAAGTATGTATTTCTTACATGGTAAAATGGAGGCGGTAGATTCGTGAAGTATGTATTTTTCTTACATGGTAAAATGGAGGCGGTAAATTCGTGGAGTATTTTTCTGACGTGGTAAAATGGAGGCGATATATTCGTGGAGTATTTTTCTGACATGGTAAAATGGAGGCGGTAAATTCGTGAAGTATGTATTTTTCTTACATGGTAAAATGGAGGCGGTAAATTCGTGAAGTATGTATTTTCTTACATGGTAAAATGGAGGCGGTAAATTCGTGAGTGTATTTTTTGACGTGGTAAAATGGAGGCGGTAATTCGTGGAGTATTTTTCTGACATGGTAAAATGGAGGCGGTAAATTCGTGAAGTATGTATTTTTCTACATGGTAAAATGGAGGCGGTAGATTCGTGGAGTATTTTTCTGACATGGTAAAATGGAGGCGGTAAATTCGTGAAGTATGTATTTTCTTACATGGTAAAATGGAGGCGTAGATTCGTGAAGTATGTATTTTTCTTACATGGTAAAATGGAGGCGGTAGATTCGTGAAGTATGTATTTTTCTTACATGGTAAAATGGAGGCGGTAAAATTCGTGGAGTATTTTCGTGGTAAAATGGAGGCGATATATTCGTGGAGTATTTTTCTGTCATGGTAAAATGGAGGCGGTAAATTCGTGAAGTATGTATTCTTCTTACATGGTAAAATGGAGGCGGTAGATTCGTGAAGTATGTATTTTTCTTACATGGTAAAATGGAGGCGGTAAATCGTGGAGTTTTTCTGACATGGTAAAATGGAGGCGATATATTCGTGGAGTATTTTTCTTACATGGTAAAATGGAGGCGGTAAATTCGTGGAGTATTTTTCTGACGGTAAAATGGAGGCGATATATTCGTGAGTATTTTTCTGACATGGTAAAATGGAGGCGGTAAATTCGTGAAGTATGTATTCTTCTTACATGGTAAAATGGAGGCGGTAGATTCGTGAAGTATGTATTTTTCTTACATGGTAAAATGGAGGCGGTAAATTCGTGGAGTATTTTTTTGACGTGGTAAAATGGAGGCGATATATTCGTGGAGTATTTTTCTGACATGGTAAAAATGGAGGCGGTAAATTCGTGAGTATGTATTCTTCTTACATGGTAAAATGGAGGCGTAATTCGTGAAGTATGTATTTTTCTTACATGTAAAAATGGAGGCGGTTAATTCGTGAAGTATGTATTTTCTTACATGGTAAAATGGAGGCGGTAATTCGTGAAGTATGTATTTTTCTTACATGGTAAAAATGGAGGCGGTAAATTCGTGGAGTATTTTTCTGACGTGGTAAAATGGAGGCGATATTCGTGGAGTATTTTTCTGACATGGTAAAATGGAGGCGGTAAATTCGTGAAGTATGTATTTTCTTACATGGTAAAATGGAGGCGGTAGATTCGTGAAGTATGTATTTTTCTTACATGGTAAATGGAGGCGGTAAATTCGTGGAGTGTATTTTTGTGACGTGGTAAAATGGAGGCGATATATTCGTGGAGTATTTTTCTGACATGGTAAAATGGAGGCGGTAAATTCGTGAAGTATGTATTCTTCTTACATGGTAAAATGGAGGCGGTAGATTCGTGAAGTATGTATTTTTCTTACATGGTAAAATGGAGGCGGTAAATTCGTGGAGTATTTTTCTGACGTGGTAAAATGGAGGCGATATATTCGTGGAGTATTTTTCTGACATGGTAAAATGGAGGCGGTAAATTCGTGAAGTATGTATTTTCTTACATGGTAAAATGGAGGCGGTAAATTCGTGAAGATGTATTTTTCTTACATGGTAAAATGGAGGCGGTAAATTCGTGGAGTTTTTTTGACGTGGTAAAATGGAGGCGGTAAATTCGTGGAGTATTTTTCTCACATGGTAAAATGGAGGCGGTAAATTCGTGAAGTATGTATTTTTCTTACATGGTAAAATGGAGGCGGTAAATTCGTGGAGTGTATTTTTGTGACGTGGTAAAATGGAGGCGATATATTCGTGGAGTATTTTTCTGACATGGTAAAATGGAGGCGGTAAATTCGTGAAGTATGTATTCTTCTTACATGGTAAAATGGAGGCGGTAGATTCGTGAAGTATGTATTTTTCTTACATGGTAAAATGGAGGCGGTAAATTCGTGGAGTGTATTTTTGTGACGTGGTAAAATGGAGGCGATATATTCGTGGAGTATTTTTCTGACATGGTAAAATGGAGGCGGTAAATTCGTGAAGTATGTATTCTTCTTACATGGTAAAATGGAGGCGGTAGATTCGTGAAGTATGTATTTTCTTACATGGTAAAATGGAGGCGGTTAATTCGTGAAGTATGTATTTTTCTTACATGGTAAAATGGAGGCGGTTAATTCGTGAAGTATGTATTTTTCTTACATGGTAAAATGGAGGCGGTAAATTCGTGGAGTATTTTTCTGACGTGGTAAAATGGAGGCGATATATTCGTGGAGTATTTTTCTGACATGGTAAAATGGAGGCGGTAAATTCGTGAGTATGTATTCTTCTTACATGGTAAAATGGAGGCGGTAGATTCGTGAAGTATGTATTTTTCTTACATGGTAAAATGGAGGCGGTAAATTCGTGAGTATTTTTCTGACGTGGTAAAATGGAGGCGGTATATTCGTGTATTTTTCTTACATGGTAAAATGGAGGCGGTAGATTCGTGAAGTATGTATTTTTCTTACATGGTAAAATGGAGGCGGTAAATTCGTGGAGTTTTTCTGACATGGTAAAATGGAGGCGATATATTCGTGGAGTATTTTTCTTACATGGTAAAATGGAGGCGGTAAATTCGTGAGTATGTATTTTCTTACAGGGTAAAATGGAGGCGATATATTCGTGGAGTATTTTTCTTACATGGTAAAATGGAGGCGGTAAATTCGTGAAGTATGTATTCTTCTGACATGGTAAAATGGAGGCGGTAGATTCGTGAAGTATGTATTTTTCTTACATGGTAAAATGGAGGCGGTAAATTCGTGGAGTATTTTTTCTGACGTGGTAAAGTGGAGGCGATATATTCGTGGAGTATTTTCTCACATGGTAAAATGGAGGCGGTAAATTCGTGAAGTATGTATTTTTCTTACATGGTAAATGGAGGCGGTAAATTCGTGAGTGTATTTTTGTGACGTGGTAAAACGGAGGCGATATATTCGTGGAGTATTTTTCTGACATGGTAAAATGGAGGCGGTAAATTCGTGAAGTATGTATTTTTCTTACATGGTAAAATGGAGGCGGTTAATTCGTGAAGTATGTATTTTTCTTACATGGTAAAATGGAGGCGGTAAATTCGTGGAGTGTATTTTTGTGACGTGGTAAAATGGAGGCGGTAGATTCGTGGAGTATTTTTCTGACATGGTAAAATGGAGGCGGTAAATTCGTGAAGTATGTATTCTTCTTACATGGTAAAATGGAGGCGGTAGATTCGTGAAGTATGTATTCTTCTTACATGGTAAAATAGAGGCGGTAGATTCGTGAAGTATGTATTTTCCTTACATGGTAAAATGAGGCGGTTAATTCGTGAAGAGTATTTTTCTTACATGGTAAAATGGAGGCGGTTAATTCGTGAAGTAGTATTTTTCTTACATGGTAAAATGGAGACGGTAAATTCGTGGTGTATTTTACGTGGTAAAATGGAGGCGGTAGATTCGTGGAGTATTTTTCTTACATGGTAAAATGGAGGCGTAAATTCGTGAGAGTATTATTCTTACATGGTAAAATGAGGCGGTAGATTCGTGAAGTATGTATTTTCTACATGGTAAAATAGAGGCGGTAAATTCGGGAAGTATGTATTTTTCTTACATGGTAAAATGGAGGCGGTTAATTCGTGAAGTATGTATTTTTCTTACATGGTAAAATGGAGGCGGTTAAATTCGTGAAGTATGTATTTTTCTTACATGGTAAAATGGAGACGGTAAATTCGTGGAGTGTATTTTTGTGACGTGGTAAAATGGAGGCGGTTAATTCGTGAAGTATGTATTTTTCTTACATGGTAAAATGGAGGCGGTTAATTCGTGAAGTATGTATTTTTCTTACATGGTAAAATGGAGGCGGTAAATTCGTGAAGTATGTATTTTTCTTACATGGTAAAATGGAGGCGGTAAATTCGTGGAGTGTATTTTTGACGTGGTAAAATGGAGGCGATATATCGTGAGTATTTTTCTGACATGGTAAAATGGAGGCGGTAAATTCGTGAAGTATGTATTCTTCTTACATGGTAAAATGGAGGCGGTAGATTCGTGAAGTATGTATTTTTCTTACATGGTAAAATGGAGGCGGTAAATTCGTGGAGTGTATTTTTGTGACGTGGTAAAATGGAGGCGATATATTCGTGGAGTATTTTTCTGACATGGTAAAATGGAGGCGGTAATTCGTGAAGTATGTATTCTTCTTACATGGTAAAATGGAGGCGGTAAATTCGTGAAGTATGTATTTTTCTTACATGGTAAAATGGAGGCGGTTAATTCGTGAAGTATGTATTTTTCTTACATGGTAAAATGGAGGCGGTAAATTCGTGAAGTATGTATTTTTCTTACATGGTAAAATGGAGGCGGTAAATTCGTGGAGTATTTTCTGACGTGGTAAAATGGAGGCGATATTCGTGGTAGTATTTTTTGACATGGTAAAATGGAGGCGGTAAATTCGTGAAGTATGTATTCTTCTTACATGGTAAAATGGAGGCGGTAGATTCGTGAAGTATGTATTTTTCTTACATGGTAAAATGGAGGCGGTAAATTCGTGGAGTATTTTTCTGACGTGGTAAAATGGAGGCGATATATTCGTGGAGTATTTTTCTGACATGGTAAAATGGAGGCGGTAAAATTCGTGAGTATGTATTTTTCTTACATGGTAAAATGGAGGCGGTAAATTCGTGAAGTATGTATTTTTCTTACATGGTAAAATGGAGGCGGTAAATTCGTGGAGTGTATTTTTGTGACGTGGTAAAATGGAGGCGGTAGATTCGTGGAGTATTTTTCTGACATGGTAAAATGGAGGCGGTAAATTCGTGAAGTATGTATTTTTCTTACATGGTAAAATGGAGGCGGTAAATTCGTGAAGTATGTATTCTTCTTACATGGTAAAATGGAGGCGGTTAATTCGTGAAGTATGTATTTTTCTTACATGGTAAAATGGAGGCGGTAAATTCGTGGAGTATTTTTCTGACATGGTAAAATGGAGGCGGTTAATTCGTGAAGTATGTATTTTTCTTACATGGTAAAATGGAGGCGGTTAATTCGTGAAGTATGTATTTTTCTTACATGGTAAAATGGAGGCGGTAGATTCGTGAAGTATGTATTTTTCTTACATGGTAAAATGGAGGCGGTAAATTCGTGGAGTATACGTGTAAAATGGAGGCGATATATTCGAGTATTTTTCTGTCATGGTAAAATGGAGGCGGTAAATTTGTGAAGTATGTATTCTTCTTACATGGTAAAATGGAGGCGGTAGATTCGTGAAGTATGTATTTTTCTTACATGGTAAAATGGAGGCGGTAAATTCGTGGAGTTTTTCTGACATGGTAAAATGGAGGCGATATATTCGTGGAGTATTTTTCTTACATGGTAAAATGGAGGCGGTAAATTCGTGGAGTATTTTTCTGACGAGGGTAAAATGGGCGATATATTCGTGTAGAATTTTCTGACATGGTAAAATGGAGGCGGTAAATTCGTGAAGTATGTATTTTCTTACATGGTAAAATGGAGGCGGTATTCGTGAAGTATGTATTTTTCTTACATGGTAAAAGGGAGGCGGTAAATTCGTGGAGTATTTTTCTGACGTGGTAAAGTGGAGGCGATATATTCGTGGAGTATTTTTCTCACATGGTAAAATGGAGGCGGTAAATTCGTGAAGTATGTATTTTTCTTACATGGTAAAATGGAGGCGGTAAATTCGTGGAGTATTTTGTGACCTGGTAAAATGGAGGCGATATATTCGTGGAGTATTTTTCTGACATGGTAAAATGGAGGCGGTAAATTCGTGAAGTATGTATTCTTCTTACATGGTAAAATGGAGGCGGTAGATTCGTGAAGTATGTATTTTTCTTACATGGTAAAATGGAGGCGGTAAATTCGTGGAGTATTTTTCTGACGTGGTAAAATGGAGGCGATATATTCGTGGAGTATTTTTCTGACATGGTAAAATGGAGGCGGTAAATTCGTGAAGTATGTATTTTCTTACATGGTAAAATGGAGGAGGCGGTAGATTCGTGAAGTATGTATTTTTCTTACATGGTAAAATGGAGGCGGTAAATTCGTGAAGTATGTATTTTCTTACATGGTAAAATGGAGGCGGTTAATTCGTGAAGTATGTATTTTTCTTACATGGTAAAATGGAGGCGGTAAATTCGTGGAGTATTTTTCTGACGTGGTAAAATGGAGGCGATATATTTGTGGAGTATTTTTCTGACATGGTAAAATGGAGGCGGTAAATTCGTGAAGTATGTATTCTTCTTACATGGTAAAATGGAGGCGGTAGATTCGTGAAGTATGTATTTTTCTTACATGGTAAAATGGAGGCGGTAAATTCGTGAGTATTTTTGACTGGTAAAATGGAGGCGATATATTCGTGGAGTATTTTTCTTACATGGTAAAATGGAGGCGGTAGATTCGTGAAGTATGTATTTTTCTTACATGGTAAAATGGAGGCGGTAAATTCGTGGAGTTTTTCTGACATGGTAAAATGGAGGCGATATATTCGTGGAGTATTTTCTTACATGGTAAAATGGAGGCGGTAAATTCGTGGAGTATTTTCTGACGTGGTAAAAGGAGGCGGTTCGTGGAGTATTTTTCTGACATGGTAAAATGGAGGCGGTAAATTCGTGAAGTATGTATTTCTTACATGGTAAAATGGAGGCGTAGATTCGTGAAGTATGTTTTTTACATGTAAAATGGAGGCGGTAATTCGTGGAGTATTTTTTCTGACATGGTAAAATGGAGGCGATATATTCGTGGAGTATTTTTCTGACATGGTAAAATGGAGGCGGTAAATTCGTGAAGTATGTTTTTCTTACATGGTAAAATGGAGCGGTAAATTCGTGAAGTATGTATTTTCTTACATGGTAAAATGGAGGCGGTAAATTCGTGAGTGTATTTTTTGACATGGTAAAATGGAGGCGGTAAATTCGTGGAGTATTTTTCTGACATGGTAAAATGGAGGCGGTAAATTCGTGAAGTATGTATTTTTCTTACATGGTAAAATGGAGGCGGTAAATTCGTGAAGTATGTATTCTTCTTACATGGTAAAATGGAGGCGGTAGATTCGTGAAGTATGTATTTTTCTTACATGGTAAAATGGAGGCGGTAGATTCGTGGAGTATTTTTCTGACATGGTAAAATGGAGGCGGTAAATTCGTGAAGTATGTATTCTTCTTACATGTAAAATGGAGGCGATTCGTGAAGTATGTATTTTTCTTACATGGTAAAATGGAGGCGGTAGATTCGTGAAGTATGTATTTTTCTTACATGGTAAAATGGAGGCGGTAAATTCGTGGAGTATTTTTTGACATGGTAAAATGGAGGCGGTATATTCGTGAGTATTTTTCTTACATGGTAAAATGGAGGCGGTAAATTTGTGAAGTATGTATTCTTCTTACATGGTAAATGGAGGCGGTAGATTCGTGAAGTATGTATTCTTACATGGTAAATGGAGGCGGTAAATTCGTGGAGTTTTTCTGACATGGTAAAATGGAGGCGATATATTCGTGGAGTATTTTTCTTACATGGTAAAATGGAGGCGGTAAATTCGTGGAGTATTTTTCTGACGAGGTAAAATGGAGGCGATATATTCGTGTAGTATTTTTCTGACATGGTAAAATGGAGGCGGTAAATTCGTGAAGTATGTATTCTTCTTACATGGTAAAATGGAGGCGGTAGATTCGTGAAGTATGTATTTTTCTTACATGGTAAAAGGGAGGCGGTAAATTCGTGGAGTATTTTTCTGACGTGGTAAAATGGAGGCGATATATTCGTGAGTATTTTCTCACATGGTAAAATGGAGGCGGTAAATTCGTGAAGTATGTATTTTTCTTACATGGTAAATGGAGGCGGTAAATTCGTGAGTATTTTTTGACCTGGTAAAATGGAGGCGATATATTCGTGGAGTATTTTTCTGACATGGTAAAATGGAGGCGGTAAATTCGTGAAGTATGTATTTTCTTACATGGTAAAATGGAGGCGGTAGATTCGTGAAGTATGTATTTTTCTTACATGGTAAAATGGAGGCGGTAAATTCGTGGAGTGTATTTTTGTGACGTGGTAAAATGGAGGCGATATATTCGTGGAGTATTTTTCTGACATGGTAAAATGGAGAAATTCGTGAAGTAGTATATTTCTACATGGTAAAATGGAGGCGGTAGATTCGTGAAGTATGTATTTTTCTACATGGTAAAATGGAGGCGGTTAATTCGTGAAGTATGTATTTTTCTTACATGGTAAAATGGAGGCGGTAATTCGTGAAGTATGTATTTTTCTTACATGGTAAAATGGAGGCGGTAAATTCGTGGAGTATTTTTCTGACGTGGTAAAATGGAGGCGATATATTCGTGAGTATTTTTTCTGACATGGTAAAATGGAGGCGGTAAATTCGTGAAGTATGTATTCTTCTTACATGGTAAAATGGAGGCGGTAATTCGTGAAGTATGTATTTTTTACATGGTAAAATGGAGGCGGTAAATTCGTGGAGTATTTTCTGACGTGGTAAAATGGAGGCGATATTTCGTGGAGTATTTTTTCTTACATGGTAAAATGGAGGCGGTAGATTCGTGAAGTATGTATTTTTCTTACATGGTAAAATGGAGGCGGTAAATTCGTGGATTTTTCTGACATGAAAATGGAGGCGATTATTCGTGAGTATTTTTCTTACATGGTAAAATGGAGGCGGTAAATTCGTGGAGTATTTTTCTGACGTGGTAAAATGGAGGCGATATATTCGTGGAGTATTTTTCTTACATGGTAAAAATGGAGGCGTAATTCGTGAAGTATGTATTTTTCTTCTTACATGGTAAAATGGAGGCGGTAATTCGTGAAGTATGTATTTTTCTTACATGGTAAAATGGAGGCGGTAAATTCGTGGAGTATTTTTTTGACGTGTAAAATGGAGGCGATAAATTCGTGAGTATTTTTCTGTCATGGTAAAATGGAGGCGGTAAATTTGTGAAGTATGTATTCTTCTTACATGGTAAAATGGAGGCGGTAGATTCGTGAAGTATGTATTTTTCTTACATGGTAAAATGGAGGCGGTAATTCGTGGAGTTTTTCTGACATGGTAAAATGGAGGCGATATATTCGTGGAGTATTTTTACATGGTAAAATGGAGGCGGTAAATTCGTGGAGTATTTTTCTGACATGGTAAAATGGAGGCGGTAATTCGTGTAGTATTTTCTTACATGGTAAAATGGAGGCGGTAAATTCGTGAAGTATGTATTCTTCTTACATGGTAAAATGGAGGCGGTAAATTCGTGAAGTATGTATTTTTCTGACATGGTAAAATGGAGGCGATAATTCGTGGAGTATTTTTTGACATGGTAAAATGGAGGCGATAATATTCGTGAGTATTTTTCTGACATGGTAAAATGGAGGCGGTAAATTCGTGAAGTATGTATTCTTCTTACATGGTAAAATGGAGGCGGTAGATTCGTGAAGTATGTATTTTTCTTACATGGTAAAATGGAGGCGGTTAATTCGTGAAGTGTATTTTTCTTACATGGTAAAATGGAGGCGGTTAATTCGTGAAGTATGTATTTTTCTTACATGGTAAAATGGAGGCGGTAAATTCGTGGAGTATTTTTCTGACATGGTAAAATGGAGCGATATATTCGTGGAGTATTTTTCTGACATGGTAAAATGGAGGCGGTAAATTCGTGAAGTATTTTTCTACATGGTAAAATGGAGGCGGTAGATTCGTGAAGTATGTATTTTTCTTACATGTAAAATGGAGGCGGTAAATTCGTGGAGTATTTTTAACATGTAAAATGGAGGCGGTATATTCGTGGAGTATTTTTCTGACATGGTAAAATGGAGGCGGTAAATTCGTGAAGTATGTATTTTTCTTACATGGTAAAATGGAGGAGCGGTAAAGTGAAGTAGTATTTTTCTTACATGGTAAAATGGAGGCGGTAAATTCGTGGGGTATTTTTTACATGGTAAAATGAGGCGGTAGATTCGTGAAGTATGTATTTTTCTTACATGGTAAAATGGAGGCGGTAAATTCGTGGAGTATGTATTTTTCTGACATGGTAAAATGGAGGCGGTAAATTCGTGAAGTATGTATTTTTTACATGGTAAAAGGAGGCGGTAGATTCGTGGAGTATTTTTCTACTGTAAAATGGAGGCGGTAAATTCGTGAAGTATTATTTTCTTACATGGTAAAATGGAGGGGTAGATTCGTGAAGTATGTATTTTTCTTTACATGGATGGAGGCGGTAGATTCGTGAAGTATGTATTTTTCTTACATGGTAAAATGGAGGCGGTAATTCGTGAGTATTTTTTTGACGTGGTAAAATGGAGGCGATATATTCGTGGAGTATTTTTCTGTCATGGTAAAATGGAGGCGGTAAATTTGAAGTATGTATTTTCTTACATGGTAAAATGGAGGCGGTAATTCGTGAAGTATGTATTTTTCTTACATGGTAAAATGGAGGCGTAAATTCGTGGATGTTTTCTGACATGGTAAAATGGAGGCGGTAATATTCGTGAGTATTTTCTTACATGGTAAAATGGAGGCGGTAAATTTCGTGAGTATTTTTCTACAGGTAAAATGGAGGGATATATTCGTGTAGTATGTATTTTTTCTACATGGTAAAATGGAGGCGGTAAATTCGTGAAGTATGTATTCTTCTTACATGGTAAAATGGAGGCGGGTAGATTCGTGAAGTATGTATTTTTCTTACATGGTAAAAGGAGGCGGTAAAATTCGTGGAGTATTTTTCTGACGTGGTAAAAGTGGAGGCGATATATTCGTGGAGTATTTTTCTCACATGGTAAAATGGAGGCGGTAAATTCGTGAAGTTGTATTTTTCTTACATGGGAAAATGGAGGCGGTAAATTCGTGGATGTATTTTTGTGACGTGGTAAAATGGAGGCGATAAATATCGTGGATATTTTTCTGACATGGTAAAATGGAGGCGGTAAATTCGTGAGTATGTATTCTTCTTACATGGTAAAATGGAGGCGGTAATTCGTGAAGTATGTATTTTTTTACATGGTAAAATGGAGGCGGTAAATTGTGAAGTATGTATTTTTCTTACATGGTAAAATGGAGGCGGTAAATTCGTGGTGTATTTTTGTGGCGTGGTAAAATGAGGCGGATATTTCGTGAGTATTTTTCTGACATGGTAAAATGGAGGCGGTAAATTCGTGAAGTATGTATTCTTCTTACATGGTAAAATGGAGGCGGTTTGTAGTGAAGTATGTATTTTTTTACATGGTAAAATGGAGGCGGTTAATTCGTGAAGTATTTTTCTTACATGGTAAAAATGGAGGTGGTTAATTCGTGAAGTATTATTTTCTTACATGGTAAAATGGAGGCGTTAAATTCGTGGA
>JAPCYS010000159.1:0-12847 GCA_028641055.1 Alopecurus myosuroides
AGTTTTCCAAATGAACTAGCTGCAATAAAAGTAAAATCCAAGGATAGTCAATGGTATGTTGATTATGCTAACTTTATTGTTTCCACGTATTTTCCTTCAACATTTACAGCTCAACAAAGAAGAAAATTCTTCTATGATTTGAGGCATTATATTTTGGATGATCCACACTTATATAAAGAAGGAGTATATGGTATTATGAGAATATGTGTTCCAGATCATGAACAACGAGAAATATTGAAAAAGTGCCATGGTAGTGCTTATGGAGGACATCACGTGGGAGATAGAACCTCACAAAAGGTTCTACAATCAGGTTTCTATTGGCCTACTCTCTTTAAAGATGCACGTAAATTTGTTTTTATCTTGTGATGAATGTCAAAGAGTTGGTAATATTTGTAGATGTAATAAAATGCCTATCAGTTATTCTATTGTTATTGAACCTTTTGATTGTTGGGGATTTGACTTTATGGGTCCTTTTCTTCCTTTAAATGGTTGTACACATATTATTGTTGCTGTTGATTATGTTACTAAATGGGTAGAAGCTATGCCTACTAAAAGTGCTGATGGTGAGACCTCGTTAAAAATGCTAAAATATGTTATTTTCCCTAGGTTTGGTGTTCCTAGATATCTTATGACTGATGGAGGTTCGCACTTTATTAATGGTGGTTTTAGAAAAACCATTGCCAAATATGATGTTAATCATAGAATTTCCTCAGCTTATCATCCTCAAACCAGTGGGCAAGTAGAATTATCAAATAGAGAAATTAAATCTATCTTGCAAACGACTGTTATTAAATCTAGCAAGAATTTATCTGATAAGTTGAATGATGCTTTATGGGCTTATAGAACTGCTTATAAAAAACCTATAGGCACTAGTAGAGAAGTGCCTTTCTATGGAACAACTTCTGTGGCGCACCAAGCAGGCATGCGCCACAGAAATATATTTTTGTGGCGCACGGGGTGGTATGCGCCACAGAAAAGAGAAATTCTGTGGCGCACGGGACAGGGGTACGCCATAGAAAAGAGGAGTTATGTGGCGCACCGCACAGGGGTGCGCCACAGAAATACGCTGGGGGCCCAACCCAATCATTCCCCACTCATATTCTGTGGCGCATGGTGGTTAGTGCGCCACAGAAATATGACATTTCTGTGGCGCACCACTGTCTTGTGCGCCACAGAATTCTCGTCCCCAAATTTTTTGTCCATAGGCACGAGCTCCACACCCCCCCTGGAACGCCTTTTCTAGTTTTTCTCGGTAGAGTTGGAGGTCTAAAAAGCATCAAAAAATAAATCCCTTATAGATGCACGGAGAGTTTAAGGTCTACTTTTTTATCAAATTTTGAAATACGAATTTCGACTTTCTGAGCAATAGTTCGTTAAAAAAAGTAAAATGGGCATAACTTTTGCATACGATGTCGGAAAGTGCTTCGTCCCGTGAGCTTTTTTTAGAATCGCCAAATTCCAAAAGGAAAAAAAGTTATGGCCGTTTGAAGTTTTTGACTAGAAAATAAAAAATAAAAAATTCTGTGGCGCACCACATCACTTGGTGCGCCATAGAATTGTCCTCTACCTCTTTTTCCCTTCTCCTCTTCTACCCTCCTCCCCTCCTCTTCTTCCCTTCCTCTCTTCTACCTCTCCACTTCTCTCCTCCACCTCTACTCCACCTCCACCTCTACTCCACCTCTCCTCCACCTAGTACTCCACCTCTCCTCCTCCTCCTCTTCCTCCACCACCACCTGTCCTCCTCCTCCTCCACCACCACCACCCCTCCTCCTCCTCCACCACCACCTCCGGCGAGATCCTACTCCTCAAACACAACCACCTCCATCGAGCTTCTCCTTCTCCACCAACTCCGGCGAGCTCCTCCTCCTCCTCCTCCTCCTCCACCACCACCACCACCACCACCACCTCCTCCGGCGAGCTCCTCCTTCTCCTCCTCCACCAACTCCGGTGACCCCCATCCTCCACCCACCAGCGGCACAACGAGCTCCGGCGAAATTTTGAAAATTCGCCAAAACTTTGACGAGCTCCCGCGGCCAGATCTGGCCGCCATTTTTTTTTTGAAATTCAAAAAAAAATCTGTGGCGCACCCCTACTTGGTGCACCACAGAATTGCCAATTTCTGTGGCGCACGGCTGAGGTGCACTACAGAATTGACATTTCTATGGCGCACTGCCAGGGTGCGCGACAAAAAAAAATTCTGTGGCATGAATTCTGTGGCGCAACCCTCTGGCCCCTAGGTGCGCCACAGAAGACCCTTTCTGTACTAGTGGGGCATGTCTCCTTACAAAATGGTCTATGGAAAAGCTTGTCACTTGCCTTTAGAATTAGAATACACACTTATTGTGCAATGAAAGAACTTAATAAAGATTTTAAACTTGCTGGTAAGAAAAGAATGCTTGATTTGAATCACCTGGATGAATGGAGATGTGAAGCTTATGAAAATGCTAAAATCTTTAAGGACAAAGTTAAACAATGGCATGATAGAAGAATCCTTAAAATAGAGTTTCATGTTGGTGAGAAAGTTTTATTGTATCGGTCTCGTCTCCGATTTTTTGAACAAAAATTACTCTCTAGATGGGAAGGACCTTATATTATTGAAGAGGTGTATCGTTCGGGTGCAATCAAAATTTCTTCCCTCAAAGATAACACTACACATGTGGTAAATGGGAAAAGACTCGAACATTATATTTGTAGGGATTCTTATGATGAAGACGTTGATGTTATTCATGTAATGACTTCGGAGAAGTTTATTAATGGGGATATTCCAGAATCTGCATAGTCTGTTTTCGAATAGGTAAGAATTATGTTATGAAAAAGTTTGCGGAATAACTTCCAAGTTATAAATTATTGATTTATGGAAAATATGAAAAATATCGGGCCAAAGAGGAGTTGGACACCGTGCCTGAGGGCACCACACCATGTGGTGGCGCGGGCCCACCTCTTGCCGCGCCGCATATTGTGTGCGCGCCCCGGAGCCCATCTCTGACTCGTTTCTGACCTAGAATTTCCTATCGTTACGCATATTTTTTCTATATAACCTCTCGGACCCCCCCCCCCCCCCGAGGTCCGTATATCATTTTCTTGTCTTGTTTCTGTCTCGAGCTATTTCTGCCAGGATCTTTTTTCAGTTTTAGAAGCACCATGGTCTCTGCCAACAACAACAAAGGGAAGGGATCGAAGGAAGATGATCTCCAAGACCGGAAGCAGGAGGAGGATATAGAGAGTGGAGCCGAAGGAGATGTAGAAGAAAACTTGCGCGTGCATCCACGCGCTACCGTCGCAAGCATTGGAGTGGTAGCAAAGCCCTCCAAACTCAAGCTAGGAGCACGGATGAGCACTGGAGGGAAGGTTCTACGTCACTTTCTGGCCCTAGTGGTACCACTTCCAAGTATCAGAAACCCCTTCCATACCTTGATTCATGATTATCAATCTAAGAAGGTACCAGAGGCAAAGTTGCCTTCTTGTTGGGATATGGATCGTTATAACCGTGCATATAGAGAAAGCTCTCAACCTAAGGAAGTGTGGGAGAAAAATCTCGATGGCTGTAATTCACTGTCTGTCAAGTACGCAAACCGTATTGAGCACAATACGGAGATGATTTGTATGCTTATATTCTCAATTCAAGATTTGAAGAAATAAATTGATAAGCTTATTGAGAAGGATTCAGCATCGTTACTGAAGAATTAATTCATCATGGGTATTGGCATCCCCTTGGCTTCTTCCAAGCTTGGGAGAGTGCCCCGGTATGACAGTTTATCTTCACCCTTTTTATGTTTTAGTAGAGTCGTATCATGAGTAGAAGAAATATGATATAGTATGGTTTATAGTATGAAAGTATCACTATTTAGTTGTTTATCGTTGTATTCTTTGGTTTCAGTTGCCATAATGGAATAGTAATGAGATTTTTTCTCATCTTCTACACTTTATTTTAGCTTTCAATTTACGTTGTGTGGTTGATCTTGTTATTAGTATTGGTATCAATATTGGAGCATCAAGTTAATCTAGTTGGTTTTGGAAAACTTAGCATTGGTAAGTAGCAACAATACTTTGAGACTTACGTACAAAAGAGGGAGTTTCATGTAGATATATTGTTCCATGATCTTTCTTTCTTGTTAGCCCATAACCTTAGTATTCTCAAGTAAGATTGGTTGTACTATTCAAGGAAGATTGCATGATTGGTTTTATCATATATATGGTTATTTTTTCCCTCAACTCTTATGTTTGCGACCCAACCTTGCTAGCCGAAAACCTGTACTGAGAGGGAATGCTTCTCGTGCATCCAAACCTTGAACCCCAAAACCATGCCATTTCTGTCCACCATACCTACCGATATGTGTTATTTAACTGCCACTCCAAGTAAATTGCTTGTGTGCTACCTTTAAAACCTTCAAAATTACACTTGTTTTGTGTTCCTGTTTTAGCTCATGAGGACGCAAATAGAGAATATTTATCTCACTTGTTGATTGGGCTTTACACACCTGGACTAGTGGCTTCATCCGCTTATCCAAATACAACGAATTCTCTTCACTATTTTTGCCCCTGATTTATCAGTCAAAGCATAATCGTGTAAATGGAAAGAAAAAGAGGGATGACCTTCTATACCAGTTGCGTCCTTCAATGGGACGCGATCTACTGAAGTCTAGTTGTCTTGTGACATACTGTATTTTCTGTTTGCCATTTGTTGACATAGACATACACACCTCTCTAAAAATTAGACACTTCTCCATCTATGTGATTGTTAATAGCCACCCAAGGATTCGGTTAGCCATGTTTTGTGTAAGAAGTTTGGGAGGAGTGTCAAACATTTTATACCTCTGTTTAACAAAATAAAAGCTCTAGCACATGAGTTAATTCATGCTTCCCTTTATGTTGAAGGTCCTATCTTTTACCTTTATGTTGAGTCAGTAAACCTACTCCTTTTTGTCTTAAGAAAGCATTTGAGTTGTTGTGGCCCATCCATCTATATGGTTATTTACTCAATCATGTTCTTTATTCTTCCTTGTTTAGTACAATGTTTTTATCTGTTTTTTTTGAAACATTGTTTTTATCTGTTTGAATACCACTTTTCATAAGATCGCAAACAAATTGTTATGATTGAGCATGTTAAACTTTGAAAATATAAGATCTTATATAAAGACTCTGATTGAAAGATGAGTACATTGTTAATTGTTCTCTGACCAAGAACGAAGTTTGCCTTCACCAATTTTCATTTCCTTTTTGCACCCTTATTGTGACTCCATTTACTTGTTTCAAGTTAAATTATATGAGAGGGGGTTACTTTCTAGAATGACTAGTGTATTGATAGTTGTGATGCTTATTCTCCATATTTTATTTATCGACACCTCACTCCATAAAACTGTGGTCATGTTTACCAATTTCAGTTTCGCTTGGGGACAAGCGAGGTCTAAGCTTGGGGGGAGTTGATACGTCCATTTTTCATCACTATTTTATATCGTTATTTTCTGTTATTCATCGATATATTTCATGTTATGATACATCACTTATGTTATTTCATCTTATTTTGCATGTTTTATAATTATGGGAAAAGAAACATCGGAACCAGAAATCTGATGGAAAAAGTACCGTCAGGACACCCTATTTGAGAAGATCAGAAGAAAAGGGGGAACACCGGAGGAGTCTTAGAAGTTCCGAGGAGGAAACCATCTAGAAGGGAACCCGAAGGGAGCCACCTAGGGACCGCACCACCAGGCGGCGCCCCCCTCTTGCCGCGCCTAGGGGTGGTCTGGCCCCCCTGGCCCACTCCTGGCGCCCGTTTCGCGTACTTGACCCGAGGGAACCCTAAGCCCCAATACACCGTCAAAGAATTATTCCGCTGCCGCTGCAGGGCGGAAAACAGCAGAGAGAGAAAAGCTCTCTGTCAGGGAGAAATCTGCGAAGGAAATTCCTCCCCGGAGAGGGGAAATCGTCGCCATCGTCACTGTCATCACTCCGGGCTTCATCGGGATCATCATCATCATCACCCTCATCACCAGCACCATCACCTCCACCGTCCATCGTCATCCCGCTGTAACAATTAGGGGTCTTTATCGTTGTTCTTCATTAGATGTCTTTTCCGATGTGGATTACTTGTTAGTAGTTGATGCTTGTGAGATTTATTGGTGTTTGCACTTTATGACCAGATGGTTATTATCCGTTATATCACCTCTGATTATGGTCGATATTTTGTCTTGTGAGTAGTTCATTTATTTCTTGAGGACATGGGAGAAGTCATGATGTTAGTAGTGAAGTTATGTTGAAGTAATATCTCTCGGTTCGGTATTTAAGTTGTGGTGCTATTCTTCTAGTGGTGCCATGTGAACATCGACTACATGATACTTCATCTTTATGGGCCTAGGAGGATGCATTGTGTATTTGGCTACTAATTGTGGGGTTGCCGGAGTGACAGAAACCTAAAACCCTGTTAGGAAACCAATGCTGAGGGTGTATTGGGTCCCGGAGTTTTAAGGTTCTGGTTAGATTTATCTTAATTACTTTCTTGTTTTTGAGGATGCTTGTGAGGGGTAAAATCATAAGTATGTATTATTCCTAGTTGGGCGGTGCATTAACATAGGTTCACCCACACAGCAGTTAAAGAACCAATAAATATTAATCAACTATATGAAACGAAAGCACTTGATGAAATTCCCATGTGTCCTCGAGAATGTTTGGTTGTCATATGTAGAACAACCGGCTTGTCCTTTGCTCTCGAAAGGACTGGGCCACTCGCTACAATTGTATTTACTGTTATTTATTTACTCACACTTTATTTATCTTCTATATCCAAAACAACCAAAAGCCCGTTTGCTAGTGTTTAGAGTGAATACTCCATCCAACTTACTTGTCAACACCTTCTATTCCTCGTTGGGTTCGACACTCTTATTTACCAAAAGTACTATGATACACCCCTATACTTGTGGGTCATCATTCACTAGCATGTTAGCTATCTTTTATGGAGAGACACCACTAGTGAACTGTGGGCCCCTACGATAGAACCACTGCTTCCACTGTTTTTACACTGCTACTGTTGTTTTCATATTGTTCTCGTATTGTTTTCCACACCATACGTTTAACCTCTTTGTGTTCAGCAAAACCGGCGATATTGAAAACTCACTGCCTCATTGGGGCAAAGTTAATTGATCGTGTTGTGTAGGTTCCATGTTGCTACTGAACCAATAGTGTGTCCTACCACCTCAGCTGCATCAACCTTCGGAAGTTGCTCCTTTCTCCTACTGGTCGATTCAACCTTGGTTTCTTTCTATGGGAAAAGTTGATGCTGTGCTCATCAAACCTTCCTCTTTTTCTGGCGCCGTTGCCGGGGAGGAAGAGAATTTATAGAAGGGGGTTCTCTCACTTCCAATCTTTTTTTACTTTGTTATTGTTTTTCTTAGTTTATTTTATTTCTTCTTGTTTGCTTCTCTTTATCAAAAACAACAAAATTAGTTCTTATTCTAGTTGTTATCCTGTTTTTAATCTTGCTAAAATGAGTACTCCTCAGAGCACTAAGTTCCTTGTCTTCACTAGCACAAACAACAATGATTTCATTAGCATACCTATTTCTCCGCCTGCCCCTACTGCTGATTTTTATGAGATTAAGCTTGCACTTTTAACTCTTGATATGAGACAGCAATTTTCTGGTGTTAGTACTGATGATGCTGCTGCCCATCTTAATAATTTTGTTGAACTATGTGAGATGAAAAAATCTAAAGATGTAGATGGAGATATTACTAAACTGGAATTTTTTCCTTTCTGTTTGAGAGGAAGAGCTAAAGAATGGTCGGTATCTTTGCCTAGAAATAGTATTGATTCTTGGACTAAATGTAAAGATGCTTTCATTGGAAAATATTATCCTCCTGCTAAGATTATATCTTTAAGAAGTAGCATTCTGAATTTTAAGCAACTTGATAATGATAATGTTGCTAAAGCTTGTGAAAGAATGAAATCATTAGTACAGAATTGTCCCACTCATGTACTGACTAGTTGGATGATCATCCAAACCTTTTATGCAGGTCTGGATTTTTCTTCAAGAAACCTTCCGGATTCAGCTACTGGAGGAACCTTTATGTCCATGACTTTGGGATGATATGATGGTAAATTATTCTGAATGGCACACCGAGAGAGCTCCAACAGGTAATAAGGTAAATTCTATTGAAGAAACCTCCTCTTTGAGTGATAGACTTGATGCTATTATGTCTATGCTTGTGAATGGCCATGCTCCTATTGATCCAAACAATGTTCCTTTATCCTATTTGGTTGCTCAAGAAGAGCATGCTGATGTGAATTTCATTAAAAATACTAATTTTAACAATAGTGCTTATAGGAAAAATTATAGACTATATCCTGTTAATAGTGGTAATAATTATTCTCATGATAGAACTGGAATGTCTAATGAAAGAATTTCAGAAGTTGAAAGAGCCACTAAAGACTTTGTGCAAAATAAATATGAGCAAAATAAACTACTTACCAAGACCATGGAGGAACAATCTGTTATGCTAAAAAAATATTAGTTATCAACTTGAGAAATTATATAGGGAAATTTCTGGTTTGCAAGTTCAAATTGCTCATGCCGAAACTTCTATTTCATGCATGTCTGAAGCAAAATATTATTTAATCAATAGAATGACCGCTAAAACTAAAACAATAGATGAAAATCCTTTTGCTGCTACAAATTCCATTCAAATTCGAATTGATGACAATGTTAGGATGTTAGCTGAATTGCATGCTAGATGGGAAAGAGAAGATGAAATAACTAGAAATAATAATGTAGCTAATGTTTCCACCATTAACACCACTAGTAAAACTGAATCTTTCATGCTATTAAACCTTATACTATCAATGGTACAGTAATTGGTGTTGGCAATATTCCCACTTCTGCTATTAAACGTTCAAAATTGCCTGAAACTACTAAAAATGTTCCTGATAAAAGTGCTGAAATTTTTAGAAACATGGGAGACAATGGTCCCACTACCTTTGATAAAAATGATCTTGACTTTGATGATTGCAACATTTCCGAAGTAATTAAGTTCTTACAAAAGATTGTTGGTTTTCCTAATGCTAGTGCTATTAATATGGCCTTCAAAAAACATATTACAAATGGTCGCATACAAATTAGAGAAGATGAATTAAGATGTGAAGCATCTATCCATAGGAAGTTAGATGATGGTTGGTAACCCATCATTAAAATAAAGGTGAATGATTTTGATTGTAATTCTCTATGTGATCTTGGTGCTAGTGTCTCTGTTATGCCTAAGAAACTTTATGATATGCTTGATTTGCCACCTTTGGAGCATTGTTATTTGGATATTCGTCTTATTGATAATGTTAGAAAAAAACCTTTGGGGAGAGTTGATTATGATCTTATTATTGTTAATAATAACCTTTTCCCCGTTGATTTTGTTGTTACGAATATTGAATGCAATGCTTCTTGTCCAATTGTTTTGGGAGACCTTTTTCTTAAAACTATTGGTGTTGTTATTGATATGAAAGAGGGGAATATTAAATATCAATTCCCACTCAAGAAAGGTATGGAACACTTTCCTAGGAAGAGAATGAAGTTTCCTTTTTATTCTATTATTCGAACAAATTGCAATTTGGACGCTTCTTCACTTGAAAACACTTGATTCCATTTTTCTGGGCCTAGCTAAAATGCGTTAAAGAAAATCACTTCTTGGGAGATAACCCATGGTTTTATTTTTTGCTTTGGTTATCTCTGTTTTCTTTGATTAAAGGGTCAACTCCTTTTTATCTTTATTTTCATGTATTAGTTGTGCCAAGTAAATTTTCTAGCGAAAGTTGGAGTTGGTTTTGGATTTGTGCGCAGAAAACAGATTTCTGCTGTCCATCGTAAATGACCTGAAACTTTTTTTTCTTGTTCCTCGGCTAATTCCAAAAAAAAAATTGTTCTGTATGGTTTTCGATCGGAGCAACTTAAGTGCCCCAAAAAAGTCTGTCATTACAGACTGTTCTGGTTTTGGCAGATTCTACCATTTCTCTTGCATTTGCCCTTTTACCATGTAAAGTGGATTTCTTTGCTTCACAAAACATCAATTTATGTAACTAATGTTTAAAGTATCAATAGCACTTGTTCCCATGCAGAACCCGTTAATTTTTGATAGTGCACTAACCCTCTAATGCAAATTACATTGAGTGCGGTGTGAAGAAAATTTTCAAGGGTCAAGAGAAGAGGGTGATATAATGTGATCAAGAAGAGTGCAAGGTCAAAGCTTGGGGATTCCACCGTGGTTCACCCTAGCAAATTCTAAGAACACTCAAGCGTCTAATCTTGGGGATGCCCAAGGCATCCCCTTCTTCATCAACAATTTATCAGGTCACTTCTAGTGAAACTATATTTTTATTCAGTCACATCATATGAAATTTACTTGGAGCGTTTGTTTGTTTTTCTTTTGTTTTCCTTGATGCAATAATATCGTTGGAACCTAGCATTTATTGTGTTGGAGAGAGACATGTCAAACCCCATTTTTTGGACCACTTGTAATGTAGTTAAGGAAGGCAAATTTGTTTGCCAACAAAACTTGTGTAATGCATTTCTGTAAACCAACATATGTATGTGACCATGAGTATCTATGCAATTCCAGCAACATTTTATTCTAAAACAAATATCATTTTTCTCTCATGATCACTTGTGTTTCTAAGATGTTTTCATTTGATGTTTTGATTAATTTTTGGCCCAAGTGTTGTATCAAAGTTGTTTTCAACCTAACAATGTTATTTTACTTTGTTTGAATCAAGAAAACAAAATGGCAATAGAAAATTTTGATGTTTTCCTTTGATGTTTCTATTAGAGATTATCTGTGAATAAACTAGCCACGTATAATTTTCTTGCACTTGTTTTCAAAATGTTAGAGTATCCCATTTTATGTTTTCTTGGCATAAAATTGTTCTCTTATATATGTACTACAAATCTATAATCTTGGTTTGATATGTGGAGTGTGAAAACAATCTTTTGCATGCTTGTTTTTGTGGAAGAAAAATAAGACCAAAAAATCAAACTAGACCATTTTCCACTTTGTTTTCAAGGCCTTCCACAATTTCAAAAACGTTTCCAAAGGATGTTTCTGAAAGTTCAAATCATGCATAACAACCTCCCCCTTAGAATTAAAAATTTGGAATCCATTTGCTTCTTGAAAACAGAATGAAGTTTTGGTTAAAAATGTTTGTTTCCACACTTAGAAATTTTTGCTAAGTCTTGTTAACTGAACTTTTTTGAATAATTATTTTTACACAGCTTTGGCTGTTGTTTTCAAAAAAAAATCTCCAATTGGGGAAGTAAAACCTTGCCAAATGTTTTCACCAATGGTTATACTAGCATTGGATGCCTTTGGTTTGTTTCATGTTGGATTATAGGGTGAGAGGCAAGAGTGAAAAGAGGAGGGAGCAGAGAGGAGAGAAACAAGGAGGCGAGTCGCGAGCACAGAATGCACGCGCACTGTGGCCACACCGCGGCGCTGCCGTGCGTCCCCTCGACACCGTGGAGCATGCCAGGGTCCCCTATAGCCCGTAGACGCCCGTTACACATCGATCAAGCCCCGGAGAGAACTCCCTCTTGCTCACCGCGACATGCCCGAGAGCGCGGCCACGACCCCTACCACCGCTCCGCGGTTATAAAACAACACCCACTCCACCACCTCTCCACCCCGCTCCCCACCTCCACCGCACTCGCCACGACTCACCCACTTGAGCCTGGAGGATCCTAGTGAGCGACACGGGAGGCAAACTCGCCGCCGGCCACCGCAAACGGGTCGAGAAGGTGGAGCTCGACTCGAGCCATACGACCACCCCTTTTCACCTTCCCCGCACTCCCCGTACTCACTAGACCCGCCCTGACCTCCCCCATTTCCGGTTTGGTTGTAGGTTGCGCGTTGCCTTCATCGGAGCCGTCGCGGCCGTGCAACACCGCGTCGTCAATTGGAGCCGCCTCAGCCACCGCTGTTTGCACCCCTCCACTGCCCCGAGCACGTGCGACATCCTTGACCCCGCGCCACGACCCTGCATTGCCCCTAGGTAAGGAATCGAGCGCCTCCGTCCGGCTTCCATACGCCGGTGAGAGAGAGAGATGAGAGGAGGGAGATGAGTGTGGACCGTAGATCTCGCGGTCTACGGCTCCCTTTGAATGAGACCATTGTCCGCGCAGCGTGAGTGCTCGCACATGCCCACAGGCCAGCTTTGCCGCTAGTTGGGCCGCGTGGTTTTAATCCGGCCCATGCCCGTGAGATTTAATTCATTTTGAAAATGCCAGAGAAATTTTCCCTATCTTTTTGCCTAGGAAAAATAGAAATAATGGGTTTTATTCAAACCAAAAATCATGCCAGTAGGATATTATTTTCCTAATCACATCCAATTTGTAGATCTAGATTTTGTGCAATATTTTAGCAGTAGTATTTATTTTGCCAAAGACTGTCTGTTAACCATTTTGAGAATAACTTTACCAATATGATTCCAAATCTTGCAAACCAAGTTTTTCTGAGTATCCCTTAAGTAGATCTAGCAGTAGAACTTAGCCTTGCATAAAGGAGAGTTCCCTATAGAAAATGACATGCATGTTGGTAAATGTCCAGTAGGCATTTCTAGGATTTTTGTAGGTTGTTTAATAACGATTTTTGATGTGGACCTAATTGGATGAGTTTATGTATGACTAGATCTATCTAAGCTTAGCTTGTTGTAATTTTTAGAGTTCTATAATAATTATGGCATGCATATCTAGTTTTAGCACTTTTCTGTCTTTATTAAATCTTATATAAATAGTTTTAATTAAATGTTTGTGGTTTAGATTCTTGTTTTCTAGCATGTGTAGATTTGTTACTCTATGTTATGAGGTTGTTTTATTCCATTA
>JAPCYS010003090.1:0-12827 GCA_028641055.1 Alopecurus myosuroides
GGTTCTCACCATATGATTCCTACTTTTCCAGCATTTCGTTTTTTAGATCAAAAACAGTATATGGTCAGACTGGTATGGGAGCACACTCGAGTCTTGTGCGAGAGCCGGCGGACGGCTGACTGAAAGTTGTACGGTGATACTTGCACTGTTGTAGAACTTGTATGGCTCGGAGAGGCCCGATATGCAGCGGCGGATTCTTTAGATAGATCAATCATCAGACATCAGAATTAAGACTGGATACACTGCCAGATCGAGACAAACGTAATTATTGTCCTAGCCAGACGGGAAGATGTGAACGAGAGAAATAACGCCGAGCATCAGATGGATAGGGAATCTCCTGCATCCAACCTTGGCAGTGTCAGATCGAAGTACTACTACAGCTGCTCCTCGTCCCGGACTGACAACTTCCGAGCACTCTCTGAACCGGGCCACAGGGCGGGTGGCCGCCTGCGCGACGAGCTTTCGGATGCGAGCTGAGGCGTGATGGAGCACACACTCGTATTTGTAGCTCAAAGAGAAAAAGAGACCAGGGAGAGAGAGGAGAATCAGAAACGACCCACCAGCGAGGAAAAGAGATAAAGAGGAATCCGTGGCTGGTGTTCATCCGCCTCGTGCGCTCGCTCCTGCCGCCGGCCCTTGTCCACGGCCGCCGCCGGCCAGGAGACAGAGTAGGCCCTAAGGGGAAGAAAGAGGTTAGGGGAATCAGATGGACTCCCGCGGCTGGACCTTGTCAACGCTCACCGTCAGCCAGCCAGTCTGAGCCGACGGCACGAAGGGGAGCTTGCCAGTGCCGACGGACGAAGAACCATATCACACTTATCAAATTCCAACCTGGAAAGTCTCTTTACACTTACAGAACTCTTTCCGAGGTCATGATGTCAGACATATGCCTTCGTGGCATGTTCGTTAAAAATAAATCTCTTCAGATCCTGGGAATCAGGTTTAAGAGATCTTCTAAGTTGATAGTGCTGCAAGGTAGAGTGCTGGTATGCTGGATATAAATCGTGTAAGTTACACAGAATAAGACCATGTCGTGCATCTGTCCTATATCAGCATGCCCAGCACCAAAGGGTCTCGTGGTCTTACTCATTCAGCTAATGACCACGTACACCCTACGCAGAAGTGCCCATAACGAAGATGTGTTCAGAAGAGTAACCTCAATGTTTCAGCACTAAAATAGCCACATGCCAAATTGCTAATGCTATGAAATCACAATTTTCAGCATGTCAGTGGCTGTATAGCGAGCTCTAGGTGAGCAATGATCAGCTCCAGCAGCAGACGTTGGGTCATAGGAGACAACACTAACCAATCTAATTCTCCTGAAGTCATTTGATCGAGCAGTTGAATTAGAGACGCCAATCTGTGAGTAAGGCATGCCGTCCAACACGAGGTTGGTCTTCTTGTACACAGCTACCAATGTGAGCATCATAGCTACTTCACCGATGGACCTGAATTGCGCGCCACACACATGCACAGAGAACGGGCAGTGAAGAATCTAAGAGAGAAAACTGGAAGTACACGGGCAGGACATAACATTGCAGTCAGAAGTACACAAGTCTTTCTCTTTACAGTTCTCATTCAAACATAACAACAAATAGTTGGCTGCACACTGACAAGCAGCCGCAACAGTCTTGCATGAGCAGCATCCCATTGTGCGCGCTCCATGCCGTGGACCTCCGGCTGGACCAGCGGTGAGCGGTGCTTGGGTGCGTGCGCACCATCCTATCACTGGGGCCAATAGCTCCTGTGCGACGGGTTTCAGTTGAATTGGAAGGAATGCGACGTTTTTCGACGAAATAGCCTACGTGCGACGGATTGGAGGGAGAAAATAGCTCACGGGCGAACTGGCATTAAAACCTTAGTCAATTAGTTCCATTTGCGTTAAGACATGTCATAACTAATTTGCCCCCAAATTAATTAGCACCGCATCCCCTCAAACTGCCCGCGCTCGAACTGAACTGTCCTGCCCGCGCTCTTTTCTACAGCTCTGGCGGCGGCGGCGGCGGCGGCGGAGCCCCCTTCTCGGCGGCAGCTGATCCGCTCCCCTTTCGGCGGCGGCGGCCATGGTGGTGAGTGAATAGTATAGGCAAGCATCTAGTCCCAATTTCCTGTGCCTGTATGTAGATCTGAGCTCTGTTTTGCTTGTTCAAACCGATAGAAGGTGAGAGGTGGCGGCGCGGTGAGAGGAGCCCGTGGTCAGGTCGAGAAGGAGCTGCCAGATTTAGCTTCGAACAGGTAATGCGGCCCCCGCCCTTTTGTTCATGCGATCCTTGCTCTGTCTGACACTGCCGCATATAATAGAGGGGATGCTGCTGAAACCTTCGAATTTGTAATCAATTTCTTTCCATCGACGGCAAAATTAGTTGATGGTAGCATTCAGAGTATCCAGAGAGACACAACTGTGAAATGGGAGGTTGATTGTGCAGAGATTGATCCCAATGAGCTACGTGAGATGGAAGAGAATGCAGTTAGGAAATTAGTGGAAAAAATTGGGGAAACAGTGATTTGGGGTCCAGATCAAGAGGTTTCAGTATTGCGGTACGATGATTTCAAAGAAGAGTATGTCAGAATTGAAGATGGTGAAGATATTGTTGATGAAATCGATAGGCAAGAGGGCTGGGCAAACCTCAGGGCTGAATTTTTTGCTGAGCTCGTTGATCTGAATGTTGACTCGAAGGTGGGTTATGTGCCGTCACAGTTGGCTATGCAGGATGCAGATGCTGATTGGGCTTCACAGAGGCATATCGTTCCCATTATTACTGATCTGACAGTAATAAACGATGGGGCTAATGTAGATGCAGAAGAGGGAAATGTTGCTGTTGTTGATTGGAATGCAGTTGAGTTGGAGGAGCCTACTGATTTGGTCATTGCACCAATTGCTGACACTGAGATGGCCAAACTATTTGGCATTCCAGTCGATGACAGAGATGAGGAGGAGAGGGATGAAGCTAATACAAGTGATAACGATGACAGAGAGTTGAGTGATGTAGATGAACAGTTGATGGAAGATGCTGCAGATGATGTAGATGATGCAAATGATGAAGAGCTGGTGCATGTGTATGACAAGGAGAACCCTGTCATTCAAGTGGGGAAGTTGTGGCCAAACATGGAAGAGTTCAGGTTGTCTTTCAAGACTTATGCAGTCAGACATCAGTTTGATGCCAAGACAGTTTGGACTGATCGAAAGAAGTTTTATGCTAAGTGCAGAGGTTTTGATGGTAGTGGTAAGAAGGCTTTCAAGTGGTACATATCTGCTAGACTGCAGCCTGATGGAAGTACTGTTAGAGTTAACCAAATCCCTTATAAACATACTTGTCTGACAAGTTCACAGAAAAAATCAAGCATGACATCACAGATTTGGGTTGCAGAAAAGATAACTCCAATTTTGGCCAGAACACCAACACTACTGCCAAAAGACTCCAAGTAGACTTGGAAAAGTTATACCCCATTAAACTGGCTTATACCACAGTGTGGAAGGCTAAACAAAGAGCAATGAAGCATTTGTATGGTGATTGGGCAAACACATTTAGGCTGCTTTACAATTTCAAAGCAGGGGTGGAGAAAAGGTCACCTGGCAGTGTTGTCGAGATAGATACCGAGGTATCAGAGGATGGCAAGGTTTATTTCTCCAAATTCTTTATGGCTTTAAAGCCTTGTATCGATGGCTTCAAAGCAGGATGTCGTCCATATTTGAGCATAGACTCATCATTTTTGACAGGCAAGTGGAATGGTCAGTTAGCAGCATGTAATGCTCTAGATGGACATAACTGGATGTTTCCAGTTGCTGTTGGCTTGTTTCAGTCAGAGACAGAAGCTTCATGGACATGGTTCATGATGCAGTTGAAAGATGCTTAGGGCCAGTGTCACCTTTGGCAGTACACACAGATGCATGCAAAGGTTTGGAAAATGCAGTTAAAAATGTGTTCCCACATGCTGAGCAAAGGGAGTGCTTCGGCCATTTGTGGATGAATTTGATTAAAAATTTAGAGGACATGAATTTGGGAGGATGTGGCCAGCAGCAAGATCTTACACTAAACAGACACATTCATATCATCTTAATAAGGTTATGGCAACATGTGAGGAGTTTGGTACATGGTTGAACACCTACCATTCTTTATTATGGTACAGGTCTGGATTCAACACTGCCATCAAGTGTGATCATATCAACAACAATTTGGCAGAAAGTTTCAACAACAAGGTGAAGCAACTAAAAGATTTGCCTGTGCATGACATGGTTGATCAAATCAGGATCATGCTCATGCGGCTGTGGGAATTGAGAAAAAAGATTGGTGATTGTTTGCAAGGTGATAAACTTCCAGCAGTGGTGCAACAGGTGGTCAACAGAAGCAGAGGTCTTACACATTTGTCTGTTGAAAAATCATCGCTGTGGGGTGCTGAAGTTAGAGATAACAAGACTGGAAGAAGGCATGTTGTTAACACAGAATTGCATGATTGCAGTTGCCTAGAGTGGCAGGCCACTGGTAAACCATGTGATCATGCAATTCTTTTCTTATCTGGCCAGCAGAAGATAATATGCATCCATATATGCATGACTATTATTCAGTAGCAAAATTCAAAGCTGCATATGCAACTCCAATTCCACCTCTTACAGATCAGAAGCAGTGGCCAGAAGTGCCTCTTGAATTTTCCATGTGTCCTCCTCTAGTAAAAGAAAGGCAGGCAGACCTAAACAGAGTAGATTCAAAGCATGGTTCGAAAAAAGGTGGGAGTAGTAAGAAGGGCAAAAAGGACAAGAAAGATGAAAAGCCAAAAAGGGCTCAAAAGGGTAACAAAACAGATGCAAGAGGTGCCAAACACTGGGGCACAGAGAGGGATCTAGGCTATGCATTTTCTCTCCTCCTAAACCCAGAAAGTATGTGCTTGTTTATTTGTGTTTGTTCATATTTTAGTTTTTTTTTCAATTATAAAATGTGGCATTCTTTGTTTTCAGGAGGAAGTTTCCAAGTCAGCCTATTGTTGTTGAACAGTGTTGGCCAACAAAAAGAGCAAGAGTCAGTGGCAGCAGAAGGAAATCAAGTCAGTGGCTAGAACAGTTTGGTGCTCAAACTGAATTTGAAACTGCTGGTGTCACTGGAACTGAAGAAATTGCAGTCGAGAATGTCGAAACTGCTGTTTCTGAAACTGTTGTCACTGTCGAAACTGAAGCTGAAGCTGCTGTCGAAACTGAACCACAAACTGAAGCTGAAGCTGCTGTTGTCACTGTCGAAACTGAAGCTGAAGCTGCTGTCGAAACTGAACCACAAACTGAAGCTGAAGCTGCTGTTGTCACTGTCGAAACTGAAGCTGAAGCTGCTGTTGTCACTGAATCTGCTATCCCCGAGTTTCATGAGGTGGTATCATCGTGGTCCCCGAGTCCAGTGAAAAAAACCAAGATGATGAGTGAACTTGTGTGCGTAGTAGAACCAAAAAATCGAAATGGTAAGGCGAAGAAGGGTACACGTCGTGGTCGGAAGAGATAGAACTGTTGATCATTTGAAATTTATGGCATGTAATAACATTTGTTGGGCACCGGGAACTTATTTGGCATGCACCGGGAACTTATTTGGCATGAATAATATTTGATGACAAATTCAAATTTAGGTTCAAATTCAAATTTCGACTCAAGTTGAACTTATTTGGCATGTAATAATATTTTGATGTTTCAATGCTACCTCAACTCAAATGTGATTTTTATCTGATCATTCTGAGCTCTTTTGTTAAGTTAGACTCGTAGTCATGAAAAATGTGTTTCAAACGGCCTCATATGGTAGGGTAAACGCCCCCTTTCTAAGAGGGTTGTTTTTTGCATCTTCTCTAAATCATCCAATAAAATTCCCACACCTCTCTCGTACCTATATAGTGTAAATATGAAGTCTCATTATTTTTTGAATTAATTTTGTATTTTATTCTTTTATTTTTTCTGAAATCATTATTTAATTAAAAAACACATATTTTGAATCTTATTTATATTTATTTTTGGTTCCTACACGACATAATAATACTATGTGCTCAAGTTCCCTTGAAATCCATAATAAAACATATACATATTTACTTATGATCTAAAACACACAACATTTGCTCTTTGAAATCCATAGTACATGTACAAGAATCTCATATTCTCAAAGGCATTTTCATGTAATTGTACATAAACCATGTTTATAATTTTTTTTGGTTTCTATACAACATCATACGACTATGGGCGAAAGCATTTCTTTTTTTGATTTTTTTTGAATTAGTTATGATCTAGAACACACCAACTTCGATCTTCGAAATCCATACTACTCTGTACAAGTTTCCCATATTCTTGAAGACATTTTCATGCAATTCTATATAAACCATGGTTATATTTTTTTTGGTTTGTATGCAACATAATAAGACTATGGGCCAAAAGCATTTCTTTTTTTGATTTTTTTTAAATTATTTGTGCTCATTTTAAAAAAGTCAACGTTTTCACAAAAACGTTGACCGACTCAAAATCAAAGTTTTTAATTTTTTTTTATTTGTATGCAACATAATAAGACTAAGGGCCAAAAGCATTTCTTTTTTTGAATTTTTTTGAATTACTTATGTTCAACCCTAGCTCATTTTGTCAATATCGTCAACGTGTGATTTTTGGTTTTAACATTTGGATGTAACAATTTCGCCATTTTTTATAGCAACCTAGTTGCATAAGTAGACCATGTGCGCTGGCTGTACATAGTTTTGATTTTTTTTTTTGCATTAGTTATGCTCAACCCTAGCTCATTCCATCAATAGCATGAATTGTATGAATATTTTTCATTGCATCGTGGATCTAACAAGAATACAATTTTTTATAGCAACATAGTTACATAAATAGACAGTGAGCGAAAGCCGTTTATTTTTTTGATTTTTTTTAAATTAGTTATGTCAAACCCTAGCTCACTGAAACCCTAAACCCCGGAAACCCCATAACCCCGGAAACCCCAAAACCCCGGAAACCCCAGCTAAACCCTAGCTCACTGACGCCACCGTGTGCACGTGACGCACGCCCCCGATCCGCGTGTGCGCTCGTTCTAGATGCTGATTGGCTCGTTGTGCATGGATGGATTCGTGCGCGCTGAGTGGCTGGGGTTTGGATCGGCTCGTCTATTCGATCTAGACCGTTCAACAATATCCGGCGCCTGACGTTGGTTCGGTGCATGGAACTGGCGTACGAACGTGTTCCCTAGTGTGTTTCTCCGTTCCGTGTGTGATCGGGGCCGCCTGCCCGTTGCATGCATGCATACGCGTCGCATCTAAGCTATTAACACACTGAACGCGGTGATCCACGCAGTCTGACTAGCGTGCTCCAGTGATCGACGAGACACCTCTTGACCCAGTAGAGAAACGCGGGCACGCGAACGAAGGGACGCATCCATTAATGTCTTACCTTCTATTTAATCCCTCCTCTAACCTTCATCTTCCTCACGCCATTCTCCACTCGCATTCCAAGCAAGCCACCGAGCAAAGCACGCACCACATTCAAGCAAAAGCAAGCATGCAGTTCACCGGCCAGACCTTCCTCGCGCCAAGGACCGTGCGGGAGAGGCAGTACCCCGCAGGGGTCGTCGTCGAGGACAGGCTCCGCGTCTGGGCCATGTCTCGCTGGCGCGGTGCAAAGGAGCTGGTGGAGGTCTTCCTTGGCGCCCTCTATCCACATGCCTCCGGGCACTCCGCCCATGTTCACCGTCGACGAAGCCCGCCCGGGAGGAACGGGCATTCTTGTCCGCTTCCGCAACCCCTACGATGCGTACCACCTCCTTGGTCGTGTCTGGTACGGGGGGTGCGAGTTCATCTGCTTCACGGGGTACAACTTCTTCACCGACCTCGACAGCCTCTGGCCCAGCCGCACCGCGATGCACACCCTCCCTACAGGGTGCCGGCCGCCGACGACGAGGAGTGAAGACGGTGCTCTCCCCTCCATCTCGATGGTGCTCTCATGGCGGTGATCTAGGCTTCGTGTCGTTCGAGTTTCTACCGTTTTTTTTTTCTTTTTCTTTTTCTTTTTATCTATGTTTAGTTGGGCCCGTGCCCGTGTCGTTCACTAGTATATGTAACCGTGCTACTACTAATATATGTCGTTTACTAGTATATGTCGTTTGCTACCAATTGTCTCCCTCATTTTACTTATGATCAGAGTGTGTTACTTCGAGCGTCCGTTAATTCATAAAATGAATGCATGCAACTAGTAACAAATATATTCGGTGAACAATGCATGCAACTCTTTTATGAAGTAAATAATACAAAAATGAAAACGAATCCAATTATTTGGGCCTACAAAAATGAAAACGAACCCAAGACATGCAAAACAAGTAAAACAATTGTTTTTACAAAATATTTCGGTGAACAATGCATGCAACTCGTAACAAAATATTTATGAAGTAAATACTACAAGAATGAAAACGAATTTATTTGGGCCTACAAAAATGAAAACGAACCCAAGACATGCAAACAACTAAAACAATTGTTTTTACAAAATACTACCTCCGTTCCAAAATGTAAGCCTTTTTAGAAAGCTAAACTAGTTTGCTAAAAAGGCTTACATTTTGGAACGGAGGGAGTATTTCGGTGAACAATGCATGCAACTCTTAACAAAATATTTATGAAGTACATAATACAAAAATGCAAACGAATCCAATTATTTGGGCCTACAAAAACGAAAACGAACCCAAGACATGCAAAACAATTGTTTTTACAAATTAAAATAAGTCAAATCTAGGCAGGTGGGTTTGTTTTCTCTTTGGGCCTAATTGTTGGCCCAACTACACTCTTTCGGCCTTTCTTCAACTACTCTTACGGCATGAGAACGAATAAGTTTTTTTCTACTGAAACTGAACTTTGGTGACTGCACTGAAACTGAACTTCAACTGAACATCGAAGGGCATATTCAAATTTAACATCAGACACTTCACTGAAACTAGCACGGCGCACAGATTGCTACCTCTGCATAGCTAACTCAAGTAAAATCTAGATTAATCTAGTCCATTCTAACGACGGATGAACAAGAGGTAAACAAAAAACAGAGCAATGATACAAGAATAGAATGCTCCTGACATGAGATTCGCTTGCTTCTGCAAATCCACCATTTGCTTTAAAACTTCTTGATCTTCTTCAATTCCTCGTTTACTTCGGCCTCCACGGGCAGTCCAGCAATAGGGCGCGTGATCCTCGCCGCCGGCCCTCCTCTGCCCGAGCTGACATCGGGAGCAAACCCACCTAGATTTGGATCTTCAATGTGGCCCTCAAATTCAAGCCTAGCAACGTACTGATCGATCCACTCAAAGTGCGAACATTTCTTCAGCATCTGTAACAGTAGACATGAATCTAGATCCCAAAACCGAGGAGAAAAAAACGCGAATTGGAATGCCAAATACTCCTATCATCTCTCTCCTCCTCATCTCAGTTTTAAGATCTTACCTTGCCATCCCGTCCCATCATGGGAATGCTCAAACAGGACACAAAATGGCGCCCCAGATTCCCATTCTCGTCAGTTTTACTGACCCTCCGCTTCAGAGCCTCTGGCCGTGGGCATTCCGGGCACCTTGTCATCGGAACTGCACCGTACTCTGGCCATCTTGACTGCGTGGCGGAGGAGCTGGACATCCCGTGCGCCGTCGCCGGAGACGAGGAAGAATGGGGAAAGGGGAAGAAATGGCACAGACACCAGCTCGGGCACGGGCGCAGCCCTGTTTTAGATTCACTGTGGTGGGTCCCGCGCTGCTGAGGTGGATAAGTTGTGGGGCACAGGCGCATCTCTGTTTTAGAATCCGTGAGGTGGGTCCCACGCTGCGAGGTGGATAAGTTGTGGGTCCAAGCGTCGCATAACCCTAACAGCTAACCGATCAGCTCCGCTTAAGAACCATGTTGGCCGTGAGCTATTTTCTTCCTCCAATCCGTCGCACGTAGGCTATTTCATCGAAAAACGTCGCATTCCTTCCAATTCAACTGAAACCCGTCGCACAGGAGCTATTGGCCCCCTATCACTGTGTGTGCTCCACCGCACGGCATTGACATGAGAAGCACATGAAAGGATCAAAGGAGTAGCACCGGAAGTTCAGAGGTTCAAGATAGAGGGTTGGTTTGATGTTGACCATGTTGTCGTAGCGCTTGCCGAGGGCGAGTGAGCAGTCCACTCGAGGGAGTTCGTTGCGGCGCTCGTGGAAGTTTGTCACCGCAAGGGTGGAGTTCCATGGCAGCGCTCGTGGGATTCCGCTGGTACAGGTCGTCGATGTACATGCGCTCACCGGAGTCCTCGCCATGGCATGCGTCGGCGACAACATGAACACATGGTCGCCACGCCAGTTCCCTTTTGCGGCGCGGGATCCCGGTGTCTATGGGATGGAGGATTCGGCATGGGGACGGTCATATCAAGACGCATACTCAAGCTCAGGGGTCGGACGCCCGAGGAAGAGGAGGCACGGCCTCCGGGGTTCCCGTCGACGGCAGATGTATTTCCTGTCAGGAGGAAAGAGCGAGGGGGCGGGGATCGTGTGGTGGTGTTTTCTCATCTCGGTGTATTATTTCAGCCTGGTCATGGGATGAAAAGTCAAATCGATGGAGGGGAGACGCGCGCGACTACAGCAAACCTACCCGCGCAGCGTACGACGTACCGCGAACGTACCATCACGGCATCAAGGGCTATTATAGTATACTAGCAAACGCGCCCGTGCGCTGCAACGGGAAAATATGAATTACCATTATCGGTCTAAAAACCGACAAATGGCATAATTAATACTTAATAGACCAAAAAGAGTTGGATCAAATGTAATTTTTCTTTTATACTGAAAGTTAACTCTTTAAATGGTGAAGTATGATGTAAAAGCAACCTCAATGATTAAATTGAATGTATGTCCATATGAATACTTTTTTGGGTTTGCTACGTTGTGCATGACGCACATGTTCGATTGGATGTGCTCTACTTTTTAATCATTGCACTTCCATATGAATACTTGATAGTAGAAAAAATCATATATGCAGAATATATGATGCGTGTAGATATCGGATCATGCTCATTTACAAAACATAAGGAATTTTTATCTTATCAAGGTCTAATAATAGAAATCCTTGTGGTTTCTATAATTATATAAAGCAGACATCCATTCTTGTGCAAAGATCGCATGCATTGGTTGAGCAGAGCAAGAAGCCTTCTTACAAATAATGGAGGCAACGGTTTTGTCGGCGAACACCCTGGTGAAGCAGTGGTAACTTGCTTCCATCGGCCGTAGCAGTAACACCTTCCTCTACGGTGAGTCCAACTGTCCAACTCTAAGGACTGGTCGATGAATTTTGAGAAGACGCACGTCCTGCACCACTGACTGCAAACTCCTCGGACTCAGCGTGACAGCGCCTGCACATGTACTTCCCCTAATCCACATTTTTCTGGTCAACCCAAGATGTTTTCTGCTATTCGATTTGGAGGACAGTTTTGATAGTTATGGTCAGTACAACTTTACAGTTATAATTTCCAGTGCAATTAGCTGAACTTTGATTTAGTATAAATTTTGCTAAATTAAACGGATAAAGGAGTCTGATACCTGGTTAGTTCCACCAAGCCACTGGGATCTTGTATCAAATAAACAGGAAAACAAACTTTACAGGTGAATCATCTTAATGCTCTACTTACCTCATTAGCCTCAGACGCTGCTAGGCATATATACGGTCATAACAGATATTAGTGCTAGCAGAATTGATCCCTGCAAGAAAAAAAGAATTGATCTACATCAATGTCGAAGAAGTGCTGTAGCACGTACGGTATTCTATCTTGTCTGCCTCGCAACGGCGGCTCACGCCAATGTCGCGGCCAAAACCGTGCCTGCAGCTGCTAGCGCAACGGAGTGTGTGCCGTAGAGAGCGGCACTGATGTTGCATAACTTTGAATTCCAGACAAATTCTTTGGATTTCTCCTCTTATTCCCTTTGTACTATATATCATAACCTCATGGTACAGCTGAAGCATATATACAACAAGTTTCTCTTCTTCCATCACTTCCTTTGCTTACTCCATGTTCGTCAATGCAGTAACCAAAAGCAGCTGCATACTGCATACAAACACGCTGATATCTGCATGCATGCACTTAGAGAACCTCCCAGCATATGTTGACCGACCTCCATGCAGTGGCACCACCGCGGAACGGTTGCCCTCGCCAAGCAAGGCAGGTGCGACTTTTCCTGCTCCCGGTGGTTGATGCACGGCCACGGTGGTTTGTGGACGGCAACGCTGGCGCACGCGGCCAACACGCTGTTCGTGTCTCCGCCGTGCCCGGCCAACGCCCTCGTCGTTGTTCGTGTCTCCGCCGTGCCCTCGCCGGCGCGCCCCTGGATCGGCAGTGGCGAGTCCGTGCGATCGCCGTGCATGCCGATCTCGCCTGAAAGCTCTACATAGCCATGATCAGCATCCTCGACATCCTCACTCTCACATCCGAGGCCGGCCACGAGATCACCGTGGAGGATGGACAGGACAGACCGCGCCGCCGCCTTATGTTTAGGGCGATCACATTAGCCGACGCCAAGACGGGGATGTTTTTCTTCGCCTGTCATTGTCAACACCCTAACCCGATGAAGAGGAGAAGTGGGCCGTCACGTTGCGTCCAAAGGTTTTGTGGTGGTTCTGTTTAATTATATCGGACCGGGCCACTGGGGACGCAGTGGTACGAGACTCCTGGTCCGTTTTAGATTTAGTTTTAGACTACTGGATGGATGTGTTGAGATGATAAATCGTAACGTATGAAATTAGAACAACGTACGAAATTAAAACAACGTACGAGACGGACGTACATACCAGACGTACCATCACGGCAGTAAGGAAAATTATAGTATAGATATATATAG
>JAPCYS010000695.1:0-12812 GCA_028641055.1 Alopecurus myosuroides
GATGAAATTTCTGGCTGTTACACCGTCAAGCTTTTTGATGGGTTTTGCCTCCACCCACTTGGTATACTTATCTACTGCAACGAGTAGATGTGTAAGTCCACCTCTTGCAGTTTTGAATGGTCCCATCATATCTAGCCCCCAGACCGCAAATGGCCATGTAATAGGGATAGTTTTGAGTGCTTGGGCTGGCATATACGTCTGCTTGGCGTAATACTGACATCCGGCACATGTATTGACTATGTGTTCGGCATCTGTCTTGGCTGTTAGCCAGAAAAATCCTGCACAGAATGCTTTCTTAACTATGCTTTTTCATTGAGCATGATGCCCGCAATCTCCAGCATGGATTTCTTGCAGAATTTCTCGGCCTTCTTCTGGCGAAATGCATCGCAGAAAAATTCCGGTAGTGTTGTGTTTATACAGGCAACCATTGATTACTGTGTATCCTTTGCATCGACGTTTTATTAGTCTTTGCAAGACCTCGTCTGCTCCATCCGGGTACTTCTGATCTACTAAGAAGTTTAAATATGGAATTGTCCAATCCGGTTTAATGAGCAAAACTTCAATTGACTCGGAAACTAGAGGATAGTCGACATCACCACCTTTTATGGATGGTTCATACAAATGCTAGACAAACACACCTGATGGTAGAGTTTTCACTCTTTCCGAGCCCATGCGGGCTAATGCGTCCGCGTTCCAATTTTCTTCCCTTTTGATATGAAGTACTTCAAATCCCAGGAAGCAAATTGCAAACTCGTCCACCGTTCTTCGATATTCGGCCATGATGGGGCTTTTGGCGTCCCATGTTTGGTTGAGCTGATGTTGTACCAAATCTGAGTCGCCATAGCATAAGATGCGTTTGACACCTATTTTTTGCAATGTGCAAGCCATGAAGCAGGTCTTCGTATTCTGCCACATTATTGCTGGCGTTGAAGTGTATTTGTAATACATACTCCATTGTGTCTCCTTTTGGGGATTTTAGGACTACACCAGCTCCAGCGCCTTCCTTCATCCTGGATCCATCAAAGTGCATAACCCAGTATTCGGACTCCGGCATTGGTGTGTTTTCCATTGCTTCTGTCTAATCAACGACAAAATCTGCCAACACCTGGGATTTTATTGTCGTCCGGGCTTGGTACTTAATGTCGAACGCAGCTAACTCGATGCCCCATTTGGCTACTCGTCGTGTTGCGTCCGCATTTTTTATTATATCCCCTAGTGGTGCTTTGCATACCACTTTTATGGAATGTCCTTGGAAGTAATGGCGGAGTTTTTGAGATGCGAAAAATACACCATATGCCAGTTTTTGATAGTGCGGGTATCTTTTCTTGGACTCGGAAAAAACTTCACTTACATAATACACCGGATGCTGATCAGGTATGGTTTGCTCGTGTTTCCGCCTTTCCACAACTATCACCGCGCTGATAACCCTGTTTGTTGCTGTGAGGTACAGTAACATGGATTCTTCGTCTTTTGGCGATGCCAAAATCGGAGCTTGCATCAAGGTTTGTTTTAACTGGGTTAGCGCTTTGTCCGCCTCTTCTATCCATTCAAATTTTTTGGATTTCTTCAACAATTTGTATAATGGCAGAGCTTTGTCTCCTAGCCGGCTTATAAACCTGCTGACGGCAGCTGCAAAACCCTTCAATCTTTGTACATCTTTTAAGCACGTAGGCCTTGAGATATTTAGGATTGCCTTGATCTTTTCCGGGTTTACTTCTATTCCTCTGTGGGAAACGATGAAACCCAAAAGTTTTCCTGAGGGAACCCCGAATACGCACTTTAATGGATTTAACTTCAATTTATAAGTGCGTAAATTTTCGAAGGTTTCTCGCAGATCTTCAAGGAGCGTGTCTTTTTCCTTGGAAACGACGACAATATCGTCCACATAAACATGAACATTTTTGCCAATTTGACTATGCAAACATCGTTGCATGCAACGCTGGTAGGTTGCACCTGCGTTCTTCAGGCCAAAAGGCATGGTTATGTAGTAGTATGTTCCATATGGAGTTATGAAGAAGGTTTTAATTTGGTCTTCTTCCTTCATGCGTATTTGATACCCGAAATAAGCATCCAAAAAGCATAAAAGCTCAGAGCCTGCAGTGGCATCTATTATTTGATCGATTCGCAGTAACGCAAACCTATCTTTTGGATACAATTTGTTCAAGCCGGTGTAATGTATACACATCCTAAGAGCAGTATTATCTTCCATGTCCAGCTGCTCATAATTGTCCATAACCGAGGACACGGCTAAGATCTTAGTTTGTTGACTCTGCAGAGTTTGTGCACTTTCACCTTCAAACTCAAATCAGCCCAAACATCCTATACACTCTGAGTGCATTAAGAAAAGGAGAAGATTGAGACGAGATCTTTCAGAGGAAATTCCACCACCGTTTGGCTTACCCGTTCCACCTATAATTATGCTACATCTGCTTGTAAGCCTGGTGAGTTCATTCAACTTAGTTGATCAAGACAAAGCCCATATAATTAAAGGCTGCACGAGAATCTACTAAACTTAGAATGACATAGTAATCTCTTTGTTCCTGGGTGACCATACTCAAGTGACAACCTCAAGTGAAATAACCCTTAGACAAGGGCCCTGAGGAAACACTCAACATAAACCAATCACGTCCAAAATCCACCCAAGTGTTTCATTGAATGTTATACTTAGAATTTTCCACAACATCAAGAAAACACTTTGTAACATTGCATAGCATGTACTAAGTTCTAAGACTATCAAACTAACAGGGGTAAAAGAGATAGCTACACACTACTAGGATAATAGCATATCATAATATAACTTAGTAAAATTTCCTATCATGCATACTACTCAAAATCAACTAATGCATATAGAAAATAATGGGTAGTTGAATGATGTATTACTTGCCTTGTTGAAGTTGGTGAAGAAATAACACTCTCTTCACAAAAGATCGTTGCTCTCCGTATAATCTATTAATTGAAAACACAATAACAAAATAAACAATCATACTAGCAATCAAACAAACAAGTGAAAAGAACATACAAAGTAACTAACATATCTTAACCATGTTGGCTAGGACAAGGCCTAGGTTTGAGTTTTGAAAGATTCATTCTATAGTGGTTTCAATATTTGTTAAGGGGGTTATTTATCATACTAAGGATGGTTTAGAATAAGTTGGTAGTAACTAAACCTTATTGAAAACATATTTATCTAAGAAGTTCCAAGAGTTCACCAAGGTGATCTCAATATTTCAACTAAGGTAACACATAAATATGTGTAACACTTAATCATTTTCATCAAGACATTTGAGTGATCTAAGTTAGTCCGTCCATTTTGGTTTAGGGTATGTCTCGGTTCAACTAACTTCATAAAAATGGAGATAACAAGTTAAAGTCCTCGGGATTTTCCATTTGGGTCAATGGTTAGACAAAAACAATTTTCTAATCTTCACTTGTATGGATTGCTCCAAGTCTTCACATGCTTGTCTTCTTGAAGATCATCTTCATGCTTATATTGTAGTCTTATTCCTTGGATGGATTCTTCTCTTGAGCTTGATAAATTCTTCATGGATTTCACTTCACTAATTGGTTTGGGTATGGGATGGACAAAAATACCACTAAGTCAAATAGAAAAGAAAGAAATAAGAAGAAAGATAGAAAGAGAGATGGAGATGTTTTCTTCTGAATTTCTTCACACTTGTACTTCCTTGAGTTGCTTCTAGTTGTTATGAAGTCCAGTTCCCTTACTTCTAATTATTCAATGATCTTCTTTGTAACTCTTCATGTTGCCACCAAGTTGAAGATGGAGTGCCTTCTATTGCTTGAGTCTTGTTTTCCATTTGCTAACTTGATGAATTCTTGAAGAAATAATAGGGGAATGGAGAAGTAGATAGAAAACTATGGTACTAGTGTTTGAGTTTCACTACTTGGTCCTTTATATGGTTTACATACTAGGGACTTGTTCTTGGATCCAATAGCCATAACATCAAAGAATAACTGTTGAAAACAAATTCAAGACATGGTAAAGAATGGATGAATCACTATGCTGGGTTTTTGGTCAAAAACACATGTTCATGGTCCAAGGTGTCCAAAATGGTTGGGCACAGTTGTTTCTGGTTCAAGGTTACCAATAGGAACAAAAATGCAAAAGGAACTATATTGAAATTATTTATAGAATTAAATCTGTGTCAAAAATACTCAAATATACCACTTAATTCTAAATTCCAATTTTAATTTGTTCAAAAATTATTTTGGGACAGAGTTTATGAAATTACTCATCCTAAGGTTTCCAAAAATATTTTATTTGCAATTTTCAGATTTGTAGAATTTGAATTATGCCAAAATTCATCAAACCAGCATATTTAAATTTGAACCAATTTAACTTTGTCAATTTTAAATTTGAACAGTTCTAAAAGATTCTACGCATTCTGGGGATTTTAAAAAGTCCAAGTTTGCTAAAATTGTCCTTGTGGTTAAAAAGATATGATGTTTCTAAGTTCTAGGGACTAATCTGCAAAAAATACTATTTATTTTCTATTCCGGAAGAAAAACAGAGACTGGGCTGCTATGCACTGCACTGGGTGACAGATAACAGTTGGGCTTGGGCTGTCTACGTGCTGCACTGAGCGACGAATAAGGTACTTAACGCTCAGCTAACTTGGCTTAATCTGATTGGTTGATACCTGTTCGAGGGGTGGATCTAATCCCGGCCACCAGATCTGGATCCAACGGTGTTGGAATAAGGAGGAGCTCACCTGGCGGCGGGTTCTCGCCGGAATGGAGCAGGACGGCGGTGGTGTGGCTCGGGCTCGACGGTGATGACGCTCCGGGGGTTTTCTAGCACGACACTGAGGACGACTGCGTGCGGCGCGGAATGGAGAGCAGATGGGGACGATGGCGCGGGCGTGCGCATCCTCGGACGACAGCACGGGGCGGACGGAGACGGAGAAGACCTCGTCGGGATGCAGACGTGCTCGACGCCGTCTATTCTGCACACACAAAATTACGACCAATAGGTCACAACGGAGCGCGTGATCGATGGGAAACGAATGGAGGTGTCCTCGGGCTCAGTTACCTTCTCTATTGGCCGGAGATGACGAGAAACAGCGGTGGACACAAGCCACTCCGGTGAGGAATTTCGTGAGCCCTAGGGCATTATTGAGAGTGGAGGGAGAGGGGAATCGAAGAGGGGAGGAAGGGTTTTAAGGTTCGTGGCTCGGGCAGAATTATTCCGCCCTTAATCGCGTGAATTGAAAGGAATTCAATCCTTGAAGAAACGGTAGAGAGAGGAATGACCAGGGTTGATGACGATGACGTCATCATGACGTCATCCCTTCTTTTTCTTTTTCTTTTTATTTCTGTTTTTAATAACTTTTGTTTTATTAACCCAAATTACCTCTAATTAATTTCTAAATACTTGTAAAATTAATATCTTTCCATTCGAAACATTTTTATGCAACTTTGAACACATTTCAAAATTTTGTATTTTTAATTATAAATTAATTAGTAATAGTACTTAATGTTAATTTTAAATTAAAAAAATACTAAATGTTGTTTTTGATTGAATAAAATTTTAGAAACATTTAACATGTCAAATACTATTTTTGAAATTCATTTCACCTCATTTTTATATTTTATAATTTTAGAAAATGAGGGATTTACTAATAGCAACTTATTGTCATTTTCTACATAGAGGATCATTAAATTAAAATATGCTCAAATAGAAATTAGAAAAAAACACCTTTGGGAATATGTTTCTCTAAGTCCTTTTCACAAAGCAAATTGGTGGAAAACATTTTGTTACTAATACTTGTCATAGAAGTTAAAAGTGGTATGGTTAATTTGGCTTTGAAAATGTTTACATAATCAAGTGATTTGATAGATGAAATAGTATTAATAGATGGGACTTGAAAACAACCATTTGAAAACATTTAGTTGAGAAAACTATTTTATACCCTTAAGGTTTGATTTTTTTAATTCACATAGTTATTAAATTAATTTTGAGGCATAGAGTAATATCAAGGGAAATAACTTCTTTTGTTTTCCTATGCCATGAAAACACTTGTTTAAATAGGGTTTGCTATAGAGAAAGAATCACTTTAAAATAAGAAGACTTAGTTGAAAGAGGTTTAGGGTTTAAGGATAACAGAGGCATAATTGAATTGGTAATTTCATTACTATGGAAATACCATAATGTTTTATTTTGTTCTTGTACTTTATTTGGTTTTTTTGGTGACTTGCATAACACGAAAACAAAAAAAAAATCAATTTTTAGTGATTTTTGGACTTACCAATAATCAGGGATGTTACATCATAACAAATAACAAACACTAATCATTACGTAGGGCTGCAAAAAGCATTCCTTAAAGTAAGAATTCTCATGTCTAGTTATCCCCCACGCTGTCACTATGAGCGCCCTAGATGGTACTATACAAACACCACAATTCATAGAGGAGACACACATGATGTGCACACTGTCACCTTCACACCGCGGGACAAGGTGACTCCAAAGTTCATATTAATAAAGCACTTGAGTAGCAAATGATGAAGAGTAAAATCTACAAATTCAAATAGATTACAAAGCTCATGATCACATATAGATCACACCATGGGAGAGAGAGATGAACCACATAGCTACCGGTAGAGCCCTCAGCCTCGGGGGAGAACTACTCCCTCATCATCATAGGAGATAGCAACAACGATGGAGATGGCGGTGGGGTCGATGGAGATGGGTTCCGTGGTCACTTCCCCGTCCCGGCAAGGTGCCACAACAGAGATCTATCCCCTGAAACTTGTCGGTGGCAGCGGTGGAGCTACGGATGTATTTTGTGGAAAAGGTCGATGTCTTTAGGGTTTTCCCTCGGGGGAGTATAAATAGGCGAAAGAGCGATGCCAGGGGGTGGCCAGGGGCCTACACCACAAGGTGGCGCAACCAGGGGGCCCGCGCCACCCCATGGTGTGGCCCCCCTCCGGGGCTCTTCGGGACTTGGAAGCTTCCGGAACTTCTAAGACTTCTGTCTTTCGAATTTTCCAATTCCGAGAATATTTCCAGAACAACTTTTCTAAAACTAAAAATAGCAGAAAACAGGGAACTGGCTCTGTGGCATCTTGTTAATAAGTTAGTCCTGGAAAACGTGTAAAAATGTTATAAAGAAGGGAGAAAACATGTAGCAATTGGCATAATATCATCATGGAGCAGCAGAAATTATAGATACGTTGGAGACGTATCAATACCCTCGAAGACAAAAAGCGTTACGAGATCGAATCTCGTTGTTGATGTAGTCGAACTCACATCGATCTCAAGATCGCGAAGAAGAGCGCTCCAATCTGGCAGAGCTTCCGCCCTCGGTCACGCGTACAACTCGATGACGACCTCCGTTCCCTCGATCCAGTGGGGCATCGGAAGTAGAGGATCCCTCGGAAATCCAGCAGCACGACGACATGGTGTGGTGGAGAAAACTTCGTCCAGGTCTTCACCAAGCGCATGAACATGAGGTGGATCAGCGGTAGGAGGGAGATAGATATGACACCAAGTGTGTGGGGAGAGAGAGGTCCAACCCCTCTTTATATAGGAGGGGGAGGAAACCACGAAATTTTGGTGCCTCCACCTCTCCCCTCATCATGTGGGTGGAGTCTCCACTCAACCCACTCATTTTCCCATCAATTCCCACTCAAAATTCCAAGGGTTTTCTTTAATAAATAAATAAAACAATTTTATTTCTTATTTTAATATTTGTTCATCCTATTAACAAACATTAACACTTACCCCCTTGAACTATTTGTTAATCAAGCATTAACATATACCACCTTGAACTATTTCAATATTCGCCGAAACAATTCCGATGACTATTTCAATATTCCCCGAAACAATTTCGGTGTTGTCCAAACTTTTCTCCGATATTCCCTATCCACTCAATCGCGTCATCGAACCTTAAGTGTGTCACCGTACGGTTCGTGAATAATGTAGACATGATCGAGACACCTCTCCGATCAATAGTCAACATCGGGACCTGGAGATCCGTAATGGCTCCTACACATTCAACGATGAATCTAGTGATCGTGTGAACCATAACCGTCGTAACCAATTCCCTTTGTCTCGCGATATTTTACTTGTCCGAGATCCGATCATTGGTATCAACCATACCTAGTTCAATCTCGTTACTGACAAGTACTCTTTTACTCGTTCCGTGATATGACATCCTTGTGACTTAGTCACGTGCTTGCAATCAGGGTCGATGTGCTATCGCCGAGAGGGCCCAGAGTATATCTCTCCGTCATTTGGATGGACAAATCCCACTCTTGATCCATGAGCCTCAACTAATACTTTCCGAATACCCAACGACTCCTTTCTAGTCACCCTGTTACAGTGTGACGTTTGATGACATCAAAGCACTCTTTCGGTGTTAGTGATTGACATGATCTCATGGTCTAAGGATTAGAGTTACTTTGTATGTGTGATATAACAATGTAACTTAATGAGTTGATCGCATTGCTATATTCACATTGGGTCTATGTTCATCACATCATTCTTCTAATGACATGACCCCGTTATTAACAACATCCAATGTTCATGATCAGGAAACCTTTATCATCTTTTAATCAACGAGCTAGTTAAAAGATAGGCTTTACTAGGAACCATTGTTTGTTTATTAAACACACATGTACCAATGTTTCTGGTTAATAAAATTCTAGCATGAGAAATAATTATTTATCATAAACAAGGAATAAGATAATAACCACTTTCTTATTGACTCTCAGGCATATTCCCTTCAGTATCCATATCGACACAGAAGAGATCCGCTAACAAGATTTTTATTTATGGAGGGCACATGATGAACATGCTCCAGCGAATGATCTTCCATGAAGTAAACTTTAGATCGACCATACCAACACCTCAAACAGAAGCATGTGACCCGTTGAAAGTGCATGGTGCCCTATGTGTGGTTTCGATAATTAATGACAAACCTTAAGGACTAATGTTTGTATTGCGATATTCTTGTAGGACTTGTCCATAAGAATAGTTTGGAGTCCTAGCTTGGATCGAAGAAGATCATTTGATGTCCAAGATGGCATTTAAGGGATTATCCAAAGATATGGCCAAGAAGCTTTTTCTCTGTCCAGTAGTAGTACCGGGTTGTGCAGTGGTAATACCGCTCCTCATGGAGTTGTACTGTTTCAACACACCTGGTACACTCCATACACCGATAGTACCGCGGTTTGTACTGGCTCCTCCCAGGAGCGTTACTACCGCTAGAGGTACCGCTAGCAAAGGAAAGGCCACTCATATCCACCGGTACCTAGGCGGTACAGGCATAGTACTACCGCTTGTGCTTGAATTATTTGCGCTAGCGATAGTACCGCTGCCATTTACATTATTACCCCTACTGGATCATCACGATATTTCTTCCGTGGTACCACTGAGCACTAGTGTGCAGTACACTGGGTACTGCTGAGATATCAGTGGGCGGTAATACCGCTGAGTCCAACGGAAGTGTCACTGTGTTGTTAAGCTTACTGATTGTATGTCTTGAAGAACAAGATGGAGTGGTCATTCATGTCTACCTTTAAGACATCAACATTATGGATAAAAAAATATACAAGGTTGATTAAGCTTGTGATCAACATACAAAGCTATACGATGTACCTAGTGGGATTATGTATCTTGTGGTATTGTAAGAAATTGTCCATATAGATTTCTGAACTAACCCTTGATGTGTGTGTGTGTTACATCTCTATGTGTGGTTAGGTATCTTTCCATGAGCATTCTTCAAAATAAATATTTCACATAGCCCATGGTCTATGTCGTCAGGCGATGTTCGTCATCAAGCTAGACGTGGAAGCTCAAGTGAAGCATCTCGAAGAAATCCTATGCTTGATGCTTGCCACACATTTGGAGATTATGGCCTTTTGTATATTTGACGAAAAGGGTCTCTCCCATAATGGCGTATATGGGAGCTAGTCTCTCCCATAATGGTGTATGAGGGAGCAACTTGCAAGTCTTCGTCAAGCGGAGCATGTGATAGCTAGCACGATCAAGAAAGAATATCCAACTTGAGAGAGTCAAGATCACCATCATCTAGCTAGAGTGGAATGCTCAAGGAAAATGTATAATCTTGGTAGGTTTTCTATTTTACCGGGCTCAAACTTTTGGGGAGACCGGTTTATAGGATTGACAGTCGTACTATCAAGAGGGGCTCTTAAGTGAGTAACTTGATCGAATCATTATGGAGAGATCAAACCTTTGCATTCTTGCATATCATATTTCTTGGTTCTTATTGGATTTTATCTCTAAGGGTTTTGGTGCTTGTTGTGATCTTCATTACAAGCCCAAGTTCATCAAAAACAGTTTTCGCATTAAACACTTATTGAGTTTTTGATGTTGAAGGTTTTCCCGGTTGTTCTTTTAGAGAGGTCTTTCCTTCCCCCATTTGGTTTTACATTTCATTGTTTTACAATGATGTTTCTCTATAGTATCTTGTAGAGCTCTTCATTGCGATTCCAAGGAGCCCAAGAGCATAAAAAACAGAGTCCGGATGTAAAAGTTATGACCGTTTTTGTATCGGGTGTCTTGCTGTTTTTTGGTCCAGTACTGCCAGATCGAGTACCAAAACTCCCCATAGCGGTAGTACCGCTGGTCCTAGCGGTAGTACCACTACTAGGCGCGTTTTTTCACATAACCTTCACATTTTGGGTCACCAATTTAAGAGGTCTTCTTCCCCATTGACCCCAAGGCTGCCAAACACGTTTTTCCCTTTATCCCCACTATTGTTGTTCTTGGAAACCTTGCCCCTCTTTTAATCCCTCCTATGATTTTTGCATATCTTTGAGAGAGAAGTTAGAGGAGATCTAGATCCACTTTTCCACCAATCCATCTCTCCTCTTAGTGAGGGGAACCCCGTTGGATTTAGATCTTAGGATTCATTTGTTAAGTTTGTAATTTGTTCTTCCTCTCTTATTCCACCATAAGCATTTGTTGCTTTGTTGAAATTTTAGGGTCAAGGATTTGAGCACTTGTGCTCTTGGCAATGTATCGGTTGCATCGGTTTGCTCTCTCCACGAGGATTCATGGAAGTGAAAGTTTGTGAACTTGTTACTCTTTGGTCTTGGACCTTAGACGACTTTGTGGTGTTTCTGGGAGCCTCCAATTGAGTTGTGGATGTGTGCCCCAAGATTGTGGTGACATCGAGAACCTCCAATTAAGTTGCGGATGTATGCCTCGATCGAAGATTGCCAATAGTGGAAGGTGAACTAGGCCTTTGTGGCGAGGTTCATCGGAGAATAGGGTGAGGACTTTGTGGCATTGAGTAGGTCTGTTGTGGTGAGCTTACACCCCTCCAACGAGACGTACTCCCCTCAAAAGGAGGAACTCGATAGAATATCATCGTCTCTGTGTGCCTCGTTTATTTCTATACCCGAGAATTTTTACTTATGCAATTTACATTGTGATAGACTTCATGCTTGAAGTTATATATCTTACTATCACCTTGTTACTTGTATTGCTTAGAATAAGTTTTTGGTGCACTTAGTTGAGCCTAGAATATTTTGGTTGTGTGCTTGTTAACTTAAACACCTACTTTATTTCCACATTTATCAATCCTTAACCGGAAAAGTTTTAATCGCCTATTCACCCCCTCTAGGCGACATCATTGTTTGTTCAACTGTTTCCCATCAGCATGGAGGAAGTCCCTGAAAACTAGTATGAAGAAAACAATGAGATATCAACACATACGTGTACATTGTCACCAATGTCAATCCACCAATCAGGATAATCACATACTGAAATAATAGTAGGGAATTTACCGTCCAAACATCTTTCATCGCAGTATCCCCAAGGACACCATTGGCAGTCTTGTCGTTTTTCTCAAGTTCGCACTACTCATACCGTTTAGGGCATCTCGGAGCCCAGTGGCTCGAATCATCACAACAATGGCAGGATCCCTTCCTTTTCTTGAACTTGGTAGTTTGTGTCGGCTTGTTCTTTTCATCATATTTTCCTTTGTTATCAAACTTGTTCTTCTTCTTGGGCTTGTAGGGCTGGGAGTTCTTAGTATGAACGAAGTTTACACTAGAACCTCTCTCAAGACCTCGAGCATGTTTGTATTTTGCTCTCGTCTTATATTCCACATCAAGTGAGCCAATGAGATCCATAACTAAAAACTCATGTCTCTTATGCTTCAGAGCGGTAGAAAAGCTCCTCCACGATGGAGGGATTTCGGCAATGATGCCTCTAGCCATCATGAAAAGTGTAGAGAGTTTGGTTTATCCTCTGTTTTATTTTCTTTTGGTATCTCCTCAAATTTGTTTCCTCAATCATAAGTTGATTTTGGTTTTAGATATAATTTGGACAATTCTGTTGCTTGTCACTCTTGTGAGTGCCTTATTTATTTAATTGGTGCCTTTTCCAATTTGTATCTTGTTAGGTTCTTGAAAGTTTTGTGCATGTATATTTACTATTTGTATATCTTACGGCATGCTTACTTTCGTTGATCCAATATATAGGGTAAACTCCATCAAATCCTAAATGGCTAAGATGTGCATGGAATTCAATTTCATATTAATATGCACATATTTATGTGGAGTTTGTCCTATGTATTGTAGTTTCTCTAACTACTTTGCACCTAATGAGGTTGTATACCATGTTGTACTTGAATTTTAGTTTTTAGGTACAATGGAGATGCATTGGTTGCTTGCCTCATTCATAAGGAAGATGTTACCACCATGGGATTATAGGAGTCAAGCTATGATTATTATCGAACTCACATCGTATTCATCACCAATTTCATCTCAGTAACAAGTATCTATGGCATGCATACATTTCTAGCTTTTAACCTTGTGTA
>JAPCYS010001599.1:0-12808 GCA_028641055.1 Alopecurus myosuroides
TTCTATTTTAAAAATGGCATTAAGATGCTATTAGTAAATCACTCATATCTTAAAAATATGAAATATTAAAATGAGATAAAATGACTTTGAAAATTATATATGACATGTATAATGTCTCTGAATTTTTTTTTACCCAATAGCATCATTTTATTATTTTCCAAATTTTAAAATAACATAAAGTACTATTAATGATTTATTTATATGTGCAAAATATAAAAATTGATTTATGTTGGAAACAACAAAATCAGGTTTCTATTTGATAGATTTTCAATTACAATTTTTTTGGAATTTATTTGAGGCCATTTGGATGTTTGAATCAAAAGACATTTAATAAATAATAATAAATGAATTAAAAAGAAAACAAAAACAATTGATGACATCGACGTTATCAACCCAAAGAAGAAACTACCATACCGTTTCTTCTCGATATTTCGCCGAGTGATTGCGGCCGTTTCGAGCCATTAATCTGTGCCTCGTTTTCTACCCCTTATAGTCCAACCTCTCCTCTCCAATTGCCATCTCTCTTCCCTTCGAATAGAGCCCCCAGGCCATGCAATTTCGTCGCGGGAATTGCGCCTTTCCACCGCTTTCTGAGGTTGTTTCTGGCCAGGATAGCCCGTCCCCGCCACCCCTTTTGGTCCCTATCTCTTCCCCTTGTTCTTGCGCGCGTGTTAATGCCCATGCTCAAATTTTCTGTGCAGTTTAGCAATAAGGCCGAGCTCCCCGGAAAAGAAACCGGCATGGACGCCTCGGATCTCCACCGCACGGGCGAGCCGGGAAGCACGAGCCTGCGTCGTGGCCACCATTAGTTTGTTCGTGATCTCACGCATCCCTTTTTTCATCTCGTCGAGCCCGGGGAAGTACCAGAGCGTCGCCGGTGTCGAATTTCGTGTCACGGAACATCGGAGCACAGCTGCCTCGCCTTTCTTCGGTCGCTCTCTGGCAACCCGAGGTGAAACCCTAGCCCTGCACCGTTAGATCCAGATCCAACGTCCCCTGGTATTTCACTTATGCCAAAAGGTATGAGCAAGTAAGATTAAAACACATGGCTTGCCCAGTCAGCCGGCACAGCCAGCACCAAACCAATAGGATTCTGCCATGTGTACTCAGGTGTTTTCTGTTTTTCTCCCGAATAGAATTATTTGGCAGAATTGCAAAAAGGCCCCTGCAAGTTAGAAAACTCGTAACTTTTTAACCACAACTCCAATTTTAGCAAACTTAGACTTTTTGTAAAGCCCTTGTCATGTAGAAACTTTTCGCATTATAAAGATTAAAATTTGACTATTTAAAATTTTCCAAATTCAGATGAGCCATTTGGATGAATTTTGACATAATTCAAATACAAATCCAAAAATTGTAAAAAAAATTGGAATCCTTATGTTGTGCACTTTCATATTCTCTGGCCCAAAATAATTTATGCACAAATTAAATTTGAATTTAGTTGTCCATTTGAGTATTTTTTACATAGATTTAATTCCATAAATATTTAGAATATGTTTCTTAAGAAATATTGCTCCAAATAATAACCTTAACCAGTGACATCAGAATGTAAGCCTTTGGACACCCTTGAACCATTTCCATGTAAATTTGGTCAAAACCCCATCATAATGTTACACCCATTTGATCATGCCATAAAATTTGTTTCTATCCTTTTTTTTACCTTTGTTGTTGTGGCTATTTTGGATCCAAGACCAAGCCCTTAGTATGTGTCAATCACATACCTAACCAACTAGTGAACCATGAACCATATTTATCTTATCTTCTATCTACCTCTCAAAATTCTTATCTAATTTTAGAAGACTAAGTCCCTAAAAAGCTAGAGGGCACTTCAGATGATGTTCATCAACTCAACAAGAAGCACTACATGGAAGATTATTGAAGCACTTAGAGAAGAAATTAGACTTCACCAAAACAAGAAGAAACTCAAGGAAGTGAAGGAAGAACATGAAGAAAACTCACCATGTGTGATCTTGTGCTTAAAGACCAACCACCTCTATTTCTCCTTCTCACTCTATTTTCTACTTCCTCTCCCTCACATGCTAAACAAGTTAGTGAACCTAAACCTATGTACCAAAACCATGAAGTTATACAAGATTCAATGGAGTCACTACACTGAGGAGGAAGAAACATGGGAGCCCAAATATGATCTTCAAGAAGACTAACAATATGAAGACTTGGCGCACCACACCACATATTCAAGTAGATTGATATCAAGTTGTTTTTGTCTAACCATTTGACCCTTAGAACAATTCCTTTGCCCTGGCTTGGTGAGTGAACTAAGACCTACCATGATCAACCAACCTTGTTATTTCATTCACTTATTTTGCATATTGAGTGATGTGATAACACTTGTCCTATCCAAGTGAACTCTTGGAACTTCCTCGACAAGTATGACCATTTGAGTTGAGTCTTTCAAACCCAAGCCTACCTTAAACCAAGCTCGAAACCTTTTAGACCATATTTGTTGAATGTTATGTTTGTTTATTGTTATTTTTTGACTTGTTTAGATTGTACGAAGAGGAACAATCTAGTTGTGAAGAGAGTGTACCTCTACACCATTTTCAACGAGGAAAGTGACACACCATCCAAACACCTATTGTTTTCTATATGCATGGGATAGAGATTTTCGTAGTATGCAACTATGCATGATAGGGAATTTTTACTAAGTTATTATTATGCTATTATGCTATGCCAAATCCTACTAGTGTGTAGCCACCCCTTTTAGCTTGTTATTTCATATCCTTAGAGCTTGGTAGATATTGTGCAATGCTACAAGTTTGTTTTCATGATGTTGTGGAAAAATTATAAGTATAAACTTCAATGAATTCTAAATCCCCGACAAAAGCGCCATAAAAATGTCTTGATGGTGCAGAGCTTGCACTCGTTGGGAGACCCCAAGAGGAAGGTGTGATGAGCACAGCAGCAAGTTTTCCCTCGGTAAGAAACCAAGGTTTAATCGACCAGTAGGAGAAAGAAGCAACTTCTGAAGGTTGATGCAGCTGAGGTGACAGGGCACACTACCGGTTCAGAAGCAACGTTGAACCTACACAACACAATCAATCACTTTGCCCCAACGAAGCAGTGAGGTTGTCAATCTCACCGGTTTTGGTGAACACAAAGAGGTTAAATGTACCGTGTGGAAAATAATACTTGTTTGCAGTAGATGACAGAGAACAGTAATGGCAGTAGTAAAACAGTAGCAACAGTATGAAAATAGAGATTGCAGTGATTGTATTATCAGTATGAGGGAAAAGGACCGGGGTCCATAGTTCACTAGTGGTGTCTCTCCCAAGACAGATAGATGGCATGTGTGGTAAAAAAATTACAGCTGGTCAATTGACAGATATAAAGGCTGTACCGTAGTGCATAGGTATGACAAGATGATTACTATGTGATTCATGCGGGCATTACAACAAAATACATAGACCGTTATCCAACTGCATCTATGACTAATAATCCACCCTCAGAATGTCATCTGAGAAATCCTTGGGTATTAAGTTCAAGCAACAGATAATCGCAGTAAGCAAAGTCTATAATGTAAACAATGTAAACATATTTGTTTTCTCCCTAATGGCAATAGCACATCCTCCATCCGTCATGTTTATTTCACTCGAGCACAGATGCAAAGTAGGCATGAACCCACTATCGAGCATAAATACTCCCTCTTGGAGTTACTAGTATCTACTTGGCCAGAGCATCTACTAACAATGGAGAGCATGCAAGATCATAAATAACATACACATGGAGATAACATGATAGATTGATAATCAAGAGACATAGCATTGAATATTCATCGGATCCCAACAAACACAACATGTAGAATTACAATAAGATGATCTTGATCATGTAGCGAAGCTCAAAATATCTAAACATGAGGCATAAAGAGGAGAGAACAACCATCTAGCTACTTCTATGGACCCGTAGTCCAAGGATGAACTACTCACACATCACTCCGGAGGCGGGCATGGTGGTGTAGAGCCCTCCGGTGATGATTTCCCCTCCCTGCATAGAGTAGACTATTTCTAGCATTGTTTGGGGGTGTGAACCATAGATACGGGTATACTTATGTACGTGACAAGATGCACGTATATTTGTGTATGTGACAATGTAATTGTGGGGGTCAATAGAAGCCAACCTAATGCTTTATGTGGGCATATACTTCATCTTCAGAACAAAATCCGCATTCTTGGACGATATAAAACTGGAATAAAATATTTACTGTTGCAAGTACTGCAATTACCCTGAATTGATGCGGGTTAAGAATCCCGAGCAACACTCATCAAACCTCGTAGGTTGTTTCAGATATATCAACTCATTTAAGGGACCATTTAGAAATGCACTTTTAACATTAATTTGATGCAAGATGAAATTATGAAAAGTGGAAAATGCAAGTAATATATGAATGAATTAAATTCTAGCTACGGGAGAAAAAATTTCACTATAGTCAAGTCCTTCGACTTGAGAGTAGCCTTGAGCAACCAAACGAGCCTTGTTGCGAATCACTTGCCCATGAGTATCTTGCTTGTTCTTGTACACTCATTTTTTTCCGAATGACATTATGATCCTTGGGTCTTTCCACTAGAGACCATACTTTATTTCTAAACACCAATATTGTTGGGTGGGTCTTGATCATTTTCTTGATGAGTGGTATCAATGTGAAGATCTTGTTCTTGTTACTGGTTTGCCAATTGATCAATGGTTTAAGTAGAGGGCTAAAATTGCATAGAGATTGTCCCAACCTCCTTCTCCACAAGGTGTCCCTCAATGGGTATAAGAAGACATGTATGCATTCTTCCTATGTATATGGATGGAGGTTCATCGCCTACATCATCACAATCAATATGCTCCACTTGGGAACCATTAACCTCATGAAACTCCACATTCATAGATTCTTCAACACAGCCAGTGGATATGTTGTAGACTCTATTAGCATGAGAGTTCATGGCGTAACCAACAAATATGCCTTCAAAAGTTCTAGGATCAAATTTAGATAATCTAGTGCCTTTAATGTAAACTTGGAATTTGCACCCAAATACTCGAATATATTTGAGATTGGGTTTGTGACCGGTTAGGAGTACATATGGAGTCATGCCAATCATCGGACGAAGAAAGAGATGGTTGGATAGATGGCAAGCGGTGTTGATGGCTTTAGCCCAAAAAATATATGGAGATTTAAACTCGTCCATCATAGTTATTGCCATATCAGTAAGTGTACGGTTCTTTCTCTCCGGAACGGAATATTGATGTCTTATCCCCTCATCACTCAAGAATTCATCCATGGTGTAGTTCTTGAATTCCGACCCATTATCACTCCTAATTGCCAAGATCTTTCTATCATATTGATGTTGCACTTCTGTGGCCCAAGCCATGAACTTTTGTCGGGTATCACTCTTATTTTTGATATAGAATACCCAAGTGTATCTTGTATAGTCATCAAAAATCACCAAGAAATATTTCTTCCCACCAAGACTATCATATGTAGGAGGCCCAAATAAATCCAAATGAATAAGTTCAAAGGGCCTCTTTGTAGAGATGATTGCTTTTTTGGGATGATTCTTCTCATGCATATTTCCGGCAACACAAGAGCTACAAATACGACCCTTGAAAAAATTCAGACTTGTTAGTACTTCCACGTGCTCACCCTTCATAAGATTTTGTAAATTTCTCATACTGATGTGGCCCAGGCGGCGATTCCAATGCCACCCAATGTCGGATTTAGCCATTAGACATGTGGTAATATGTGTAGTTTCTTTCGAGAAATCCACTACATACATACCGTTTTCCACAAATCCAACATAGGATGTTCTAAGAAAAATGGTGTGAAGGCAAAGAACATGATGAGCCCCAAATACACATGTATAGTTGCACTCACAAATTTGCAAAACGGAAAGTGGATTATAGCCAAGGGACTCAACAAGGAGGACTTTCTCAATGGATACATCCAGAGAAATGACCACCTTGCCATGTCCCAATACCTTATGTTTTGAAACATCTCCAATAACGACTTGGGAGAATTTTATGAGTTGATGCTTTAAGTCTTCCAATACTTCCTTGCTTCCGGACATATGTGCGGAAGAACCGCTATCAATCATCCATGATCCTCCTCCGGAAGCACATACCTACAATGAATCAAGTTCTTGTCTTAGGTACCCATTTTTGGATGGGTCCTTTCTTGTTAGTCATGAGAATCTTTGGAACCCAAATATAATACTTATATTCATCACCATATTTCCAACATATTTTTCATATACATGACCATCATGCGATTTAAGAAGCACATAAGACGGGTTGTATTTTCCCACAAAATTGTTGTGAGTAGTAGTGTCCCTAGAGGCAATACTTTTAGCAATAATATCAAATTCCACTTCATCATTAGCCAACTCCCCCTCCTTCACAAAAACAATAGCATTAGTGGAGGGATTTGACTTCCTCTCGCGGGTCTTCTTGGATGAGAATCCAAACCCAAGACCATCCTTATCAGCAACTCTCCTTTGATTACTCAAAAAAATAATTGGGGTTCTTTTGCCCTTGGATGCAACTAGCTAGGACTTTGTCAAGTTGAGCCTTCAACCTATTGTTCTCCTAATGAGAGATGCTTTGACACACAAAGGGTTAGTGGCACAAGCATTTGCATTTATATCCTTATTTTGAGAATTAGCATGTGACTCCTTAAGAGTCTAGAGCTCACTTGAGAGTGAATATGAGCATTCTTAAGATTATCAAAATCCTTAAGGAGTTCATTCTAACATTTGTTAATTGAATCATTTAAGGCCATGAATTCATTAACTGTAGCAAATGCATGATCACGATCATTCTTCACCTTATCTATATCTATGATGAAGGTTTCCTCAATAGATTTCTTAAGACATTGTGAATCATCTAGAGCTTACTTAAGATCCTCTATCCTAGTAGCATCATCACGAGCGAAGCCCTCAAGTTCAATTATTATTTGCTCATGTTCATCAATGAGCCCATATGCCTCACTTAGTTGAATCGTGAGTGCATCAAACATCATTTTAGTTTCACCTTCTAGTGTGTTGACAAAATTAGCTAGAGCATCTTGAGTATTGTATTTATCCTCAACACAATTTAATATATATGGAGTAAAAGAGGTTGAAAGCTTGAGTGGAGTAGTCACCTTTTGGGATATACCCTTGGACATGAGACACTTGTGGATTGTGGGACCCTTCTTGTCGTTGGGGTTGGAGAAGAGAGAGCTCAAGGATGAGGGAATGACACCCATTGCCATGACCGCCATGCCCACTTGTTCACAATCATCATCACTCTCTTCACCACCGGATATATATTCATTCTCCTTTGAAATCAATGCCTTTGGGGGACCTCTATTTATGAGGTTCTTGGCCTTGCGAATGAAGTTGGATTTCTTTATGGATCTTCCACTATTTTTCATTCTACTCTTGAAAGGGAAATCCTCAACAAAGTGCTCACTATCTCCACAATTGAAGCAAGTTCTTACCTTGTTCATACTTGAGGATTCCTTTCCTTTGTTCTTTGTTGCATTTGATCTAAAGTCTCCTTTGTTCCACCACTTGCAGTTGGCAAGAGTCAAACATTCATTGTGTGACATCATCTTCTCCTTGTCGGAGACCACTTAAGAAGAACCACCATCATCACTTGATTCCTCTTCATCATGGGATGTGGCCTTCAAAGAAAGAGAGTCTCTCTTCATCCCATTCACATGGGCTGAGATGTCATCTGAGGTATTATTCATCATGTTCGACGGTAATAAAGAAACCCAACACATCATGGGAGTTAAATCAAAGAAATCAGCCCTTGCTTGCACATTCATCACCATGTTCTCATTGTATGGAATCAAGATTTGAAAATATTTCTCCTTGACCGAATCTTCATCACAATCCTTGAATCAAGCCTTGAGTCTTCTAAGCATGTCTTCCGGAGTCTCTTCATCCTTCATGATGAAGTTATCCACTTGCCTTTGAAGAATGAACCGATATGAGTGTTGCATTCTTATGTTGCCATCATACATGGTAATTATACAATCCCATGCTTCCTTGGCATTTGTGAATGGTCGGATATGCTCAAATCCTTCATTGGCCATTGTCTTATCGAGCATGTTCATTGCATGAGCATTGAGTTTTTGATCTATGACATCACTTGATCTTAAGTTCACGTGATCTTTAGGTTTCTATCCCTTCTCATTGATCCTCCATATCTATATTAAAGAGCTACACATATAAGACATCATGGAAGCTTTCCAATTAGTAAAACGAGACCTATCTACTAAAGGAGGTGCACCAAGATTGTTTAGATGTGGATGTTAAAAATTAGTAGAATTGTTATAGGCATAAACCAAAAGAATTTTTATTGACTTTACCTTTTGAGTTAGATGGTTCGATATATTCTTTAGTATAAGGTATATGGTTTCCATTTTCATTTCTAAGAACATTTTCAGACGAGTTACTAGATGAAGATGCCATTTTACTTATTAATTCCTCCATCCTCTTTTTCGAGGTTTCGACCATGGATTGAATAAGATTTTTAATAGCCTCCATGGTGACACTCTGTTCCATCCTCCTCTTTAGGTGGTGAAGCCTTTAATAAAGAGACAAGGCTCTGATACCAACTAGAGGGGGGTGAATAGGTTAATTAAACATTTTACTTCATTCCTTTTAAAGGTTACTGCTCAAATATAGATTGTGTAAATTATGCAACTAGGTGAACAATACTATATGATGAGCAAATACTACTAGCACAAGATATGTAAACAATTAGGCTAGTAACAATAAGTAAAAGTAAGTTGAGGAATAACCGAACACAATGACGTGGATATTTATCCCGAAGTTCACTTCCCAATGGAAGCTAATCTCTGTTGGAGCGATGCGGTGCCACCAAAGTGGAACACCGAGTACCCGTCAAATGGCACACCATATCTACTTTGTGTCCAACCACCAAAGTGGATAGGCACGAATCACTATGTTTCCATTGAGGTTGACAACTAGAACCTTTACAAGGATGAGGCACACTCCACAACTTGGAGGGTCCTCACGAAATCTCGAAAGTCGCCAAGACTCCGAGCAACAAGATCCACGAGCTCTCAAAACTCCAGGGACACCAACAAGGCTCCTAGTTCCAATGAACCAAGAACAACAAGGGTCTAGGTTCCAATGAACAAAGAGCAACAAGATCCCTAAGGGATTAGTGAGGTGGTGACGAATCGGTTCGGTGCAAATATAGATCTAGTGGTTCTTCGCCGAATCCCGAGAGATTAAGAGCTTTGGTTGGGCATTTGGGGAGATCTATTATTTTTGAGGTGGTCACAAATGGTGAAGAGAGAAAGCTTCAAGTGATACCTTCTAAAGGAGGAAGACGACCCCTTTTATAGTGAAAGGGAAAATGTCGGCGTTGGAGAGGAATAAGTTGTCCTGAGGAAACCCGTCCTGGGAACCCGGCCAAGCCGGCTTGGAAGGCCGGCAGGGTGCCCGAGCAACCCAGTCTAGGAAGCTGGAAGGCCAGCCTCAGCCCGGCCTAGGCCGGCTCGCTAGGGAGCCCGGCCTCGGGGAGCAGGGAGCCCGTCCTAGGCCAGCTTTTCTGTCTGTAGGACGACAGGTGACCCGAGTTGCCTGACATAAGGAGCAGCAGCCCGGCCTAGGCCGGCGTTTCTGTGCATATGCCGGCAAGCAACAAGAGTCGCCCGGTCTGAGGAGTTGTAGCCCGACCTAAGCCCGGCTAGGCCGCCTTGGCAGATATTATTTCTCCCCTTCTTCTTTTGTGTACTCCCCAGGCCATATGATGGATTTTTTCGATGGTAATCATATAGAACGTAGTCTTGTCTTTCTCCTTTTTGTACTTTGATAAATCTCTTTAGCCATTTTCAACTTATCTTTTATTCCTAAAGAACACTTAAGCAAACGGTTAAAAACCCTGAGTGTTGTAATCAAACACCAAAATAATATTAGAGGACAAATGTCCTTTCAACCACCAGGGAGCCAGACCGCGTCTCCGGGGTTTGAAAGGACGTTTGGCCGAGGAGCGCAGATGCATGAACATTCCACTTGCAGAGCTCCGCCAATTCGGCTGGCAGGGGCGTGACAACAGCAGTGAGACAGCCCTTAAGCTCCTCTCAAACATACGCCGCCAGCTCTGCCAAGAAAACCGATCCTCCCAACGATCGACAAAGCGGTGCAAGTTCTCCACAAGAATATGCGGATCGACGTCGGTGACATGCCCCTGAGGAAGGCTAGGAAAGAATTTGCGAGCTCCCTCAAGAATCCGCTTTCAGGTTTGGCAATCGACGCGTTGACGACACTCATCGGGGTGAACTTGCCATCAATGACGGCTGCGGATGAAGCTTTGATTGCCCTTGTTGTCCTGGTGGGCAGTGATTTCCCGCCACCGGCAGCTAAGGACGTCTTTGTTTGATTTGCTACCTGGTTTCCAGGCCGCACCGCCTCGCCGCAAAGCCAAAAAAATGACGATTTTTCTATCAAAGAGATTGGATGGATTAGGTTGAACCGGACCCTCGTGGGCATTAGATTTCTAGCAGTGTTATTTTTCTTTAGCCTTGACCGTATCTTGTTTGCTTCTCCTATATCAATATAGATGGAAAAGCTTTTGTCTTGCTTCGAAAAAACCGAAGCAGTAGTGTGTGTGTGTGTGGGGGGGGGGGTGAGTGCCTTCTTTATCTCTCATACTTTCCTAATTCCCCTACTTCACTTTCTCAAGTCTTGGCGCTCTCCATTTCTCTTTTGCCGGTGAGTCGGGCGTGGTCTGGTGACATTTGTCAGCAAGGAAGCAGACTCCTCTGCATGATCTCGTTCATCCATGCCCTAAGCAGTTTGCAGTCCAACCTGGAGCGTTGGCCATGACCTTAACAGTTTGCAGTTTCTTTTTTCCAATAGGGTTAGCACCTTCTATTTTTTTTCCTTAACACAAAATACCTCTTTACTCATTTATAATCATGGTTCTCGATAGGCATTTGTCAGTTGGGGACATTTTAGGTCACCCTCGTCCAGCTGAAACAAGACTAAGGACTTCAAGGTCGTAGTCACCAACGATGTAGGCCGGACCTATTGTGTTGCCCTCGTTGGAGAACCATTGCAAATGCCTATGGGGTGGAAGCTGGTATGAGGTGCTTGTTCTATCTCGACCATGGTGATAATGTGTTCTACAAGGCCCCTGACTATTATGTTATATGATACTCATATTGCTGTTGCTAGAAATTAGTGAAAATAAAAAAAAAAACTAATTTCCAAATTTTTATTAATGACATGGTTAAATAGTGGCGCGCCACTGTATTAATTGCATTAGTGGCGTACCAGAATAGACATGTCATTCGTACTTATATTACTAGTGGCGTGTGTGTAGCACGCCACGAGTACAAAATACTAGTGGCGTGATAGCAGTGGTGTGCCACTTCCACGTCACTGCTATCATTTTTGGCACGTCACCGGTAGGCAAATCTGCACTAGTGCATGTGTTGAATTCAACATCTCATGTGATTAAAAATTGATTTTGGTTGACTCTGAGTTTCATGACATTCGCATGAAGACTCTATGTAGTTACTCTCGTCGTCATGCACGGAAACTCAAAAGAGGACATCCTTATCCGAGGTCAACCATATCCAAAAACTAGCCATTGTGATCATCCGTACACAACCACCTTTCCTGAACAACTAGATCTCCCGAGCGCCTATAAATAGCACTAAACCCAGACGGGGAAGGTTTGCAAATTGGAGGATACTTATTTGATATCATGTTCCAACCCGTTTTCTCTTGCTCTCTCATGTATCAATTCTTATCCATCCAGAGAGTGAGCGGGTAGTGAGAATGATCGAGCATACCAAGTACACATATATTCGAGATGAGCATCTATGTTACTCTTGGAGATTTGTCATCAATTATATAGTTAGGTGTCAACCGGCGATCGTCCAAGGTGTGGACAACCATGATGCATCCTTCGAGCACTCAAGGTATGGATTAGCGGAGGCATGGTTTGGAGATCACCTATCGAACTACCACGAGTGATCGGGTCAAGTGGGTTGGCTTGACCAATTGAGAATAAGGCTTGGTTTGCGAGCGAGTGGTACTCGTACGCAAGTGGGTGATGCTTGCGGGTCAGCTGGTGATGCTCATGAACCTAGGTGCATGTGTGCATAGCCTCTACAAACAGAGACGTAGAGTTGGTGCCAACGACTCAAACTCAGGTGTCTTTGTTCCAACTCTTACTTTATGTACACATGTTTCCCTTATCGTTCCAAGTTCTTCCTACATTTATCTCTTGGTTGAGTTTATGTTATCATGATCCTTGTTGGTTTGAACTTTCTCCTCAACCTTCACCTGCTCACATGATCCACACTCTGATGTAACTGATTTACGACATATGCTTCCTATCTTTCTATTTAGCATGTTATTTCTTCATGTTTATTTCCACCATGTTGATTATATTTTTGCAACCCTAAGAGTGCTAAGCGGATACTTGAAGACTGCATGTCCTCGTGATTTTAAGATCATCTCTCCTGGCTTCAAGTAACTGGCCCAAGAGTGCACGTCCTAAACTTCAAATGATCATCTTCAAGCATGATACTCAGATTTCATATTTGCTTGACGAATCATCTCTTCATATTTTGTACTCTCCTGTATATTGAAACATATCTTCATATATGTGAACACAAGTTCACCTTTAATCGTTTTAATGTACTTTGTCAACAATCTACGTGCATAACTCTAAATAATTCAAGCTGCGTGCTTCCTCTCTACAAGTCTACATATACGTTTGAAGAATAATTCCTTCTAAGTGTCAATTAAGGTGCAGATTTTATAAACTTCTA
>JAPCYS010003421.1:0-12800 GCA_028641055.1 Alopecurus myosuroides
AACGGGTGTCCGCGAGACCCGTTCCCGATGTCTGGCGGCTTCCCTGGCGCCTCCCGAGCATATCCGCCGCCACCTCCTCCCCGGCAGCCTCCGCACTGAGAATCGACCGAACAACCTCCGTCTGGGGCTGCCGCCGGATCCGAGCCTGCCCAGTTTATGCTCGTGCTCCAACCTCCACGAGTCCCTCTTGCCGTTGTAGCTGGTTCCAGGGATACTGAAAACATGGTCCCACCTATCATAGTCTCCGTTAAGCTATAAATGCCCTTTAGTATGCATGGTAGACCTAGAAGCATCTCCAACGCGCCCAAGTTCTGGGCACGTCCGAATTTAGCCGGAGGGGGAGAAAACACCGCTCAACGCGTGGATTCATTTAAAAAACGGACGTGTCTCGTGCCCACCCATTTCTGCCTCAAATTTGCGATGGGAATATGCATCGCCACGGACACGTGCGGATGGCGCGTATGCGTCTGGTCAACCACCCTCCCCCTCACATCCCGGTCCCGGTAGGCAGCGACACAATGCCCCCTCGTCTCCCTCCGTAGTTATTATTAAAATCGTTCCGGGTGTTTCCCAGCCGAAACACCCGACATCCTACTACAGTAGATCATGGCAAAAGCTCCCCGGGTAGTCGTGGTGGAGGCGCAGTTCGTGGAGGTGGTTGTGCAGCGCAGGGAGTGTGCGAAGCGTGGGGACAGCGTTGTGGCGGCGGTGTCGCAGAGCCATCGTAGTCGTCTTTGTACTCCTTGAGGTACACTGATGCTAATCCCATCGCTCCGTGGCGGAGGCTTTTCGGTGCCGAGTTCGCGTCATCCTCAATGACGGCATTCAACCGCGGTTGAGGGTCCTGCAGGCGTCCGCACGCCGTCCTGACGACATGGAACCTCGCGAGCTCAAATTGTAGATGAAGAACTGCTGTCATAGAGGTCCACTTTGACAACCATGGATAAAAGTTTTTTCGGCACCAGTGGATGCAGTTCGCACCACGTACCAGTTGGAGGTTGGATACATCGTGCATTTCAGGTACAAAGAGACCAATCGGTTTCTAGTGAAGGTTTTTTACGGCACTTGGTGCCGCAGGTTGTATTCCGAGGACATTGACTCGGATTATAGGTCCATGCGGTGCCCTCGACCACCTCCGACCATCGTAGATCCGCGTTAATGAAGTTATGTTTTTTTATTGTAAACATGCCACTTCTGGCCCGCAACTTTAATTTATGTACGAGATTCGGCCTTGTTGTTAATCTCCAATACCTATTGGATTTAAAAAAACCCGAAATGGGTCAGGTGCGTTGGGTTCACCCTGCTCCGAGCCGGACTTGGACGGATTTTTCGTGTCCGCGTCGGGACACAAACGGATAAGACCGGACCTCAAATGCATCGGAGCGTTGGAGATGCTCTAATCATCGGTAAGCTATACTAAGTCCAAAACGCTGCCTTATGTTATGTCTATCGTGCTTTGTGATACCATTGTTACCATGTGTTTATCCATATATGTTTTTGTTTTATGTTGTTGAAAAAACCTGTTCTCATGGTAAAATAATTCAATTTGTACTAGCACATCTCACTCTAGTGGAACCTGTATTCATGTGTTTATCTTTTTTTTCTTTTGTAAGCTTCCTTGATCTATCTTTTTTAGCAATGGTTTTTCCAGCTGGATTCAGGTGAATGAACTCTAAAACCATGGACGGTCTGTTGTTGCAAAGACATTAGTTGTATCTAAAACGTGTTAAGTAGGGTATTCCAAGCAGGCAAAACCTGGACCCGAAAGGAGGGGAAGCACCGTCATGGGCTTGAAGAAGGGCCTCCACATGGGGGTTGAGATGTTGCTAACCTTCATAGCCAACTTCTTTGACTACAAGATGGCCACGTGAGAGCCAGTTGACTAATCTTTGGGCACCGAAGATGTTCACCTTTAACCTGAAGCATCATATTGATGGTGCAGATATTTCACTCGTTGAGAGACCTCAAGAGGAAGGGATGATAAGCACAGCAGCAGTTTTCCCTCAAAAAGAAACCAAGGTTTAATCGACCAGTAGGAGGAAGAAGCAACTTCCGAAGGTTGAAACAGTTGAGATGGCAGGGCTCACTACCGGTTCAGCAGCAACGTGGAACCTACACAACACAATCAAATCACTTTACCCCAACGAAGCAGTGAGGTTGTCAATCTCACGTGTTTTGCTGAACACAAAGAGGTTAAGCGTATGGTGTGAAAAATAGTATGAGAACAATATAAAAACAGTAGGAGCAGTGTGAAAACAGTAATTGTAGTGATTGTATTATCGGTATGAGAAAATGGACCGGGGTCCACAGTTCACTAGTGGTGTCTCTCCATAGAAAATAAATAGCATGTGTGGTGAACAAATTACAACTGAGAAATTATTAGAAATGAAGCATACACCGTAGTGCATATGCAAGACATAAAGATTACTATGTGATTCATGCGGGCATTACAACAAAATACATAGACCGTCATCCAACTGCATCTATGACTAATAATCCACCCTCCGGATATCATCCGAACAAACGTTGGGTATTAAGTTGCAAGCAACAGATAATCGTAGTAAGCAAAGTGTGTAATGTAAAAAAATGTAAACGAAGTAAACATCGTTGTTTTCTCCCTAATGGCAACAACACATCCTCCATCTGTCATGTTTCGGTCACTCGAGCACAGATGCAAAGGAGGCATGAACCCACTATCGAGCATAAATACTCTCTCTTGGAGTTACTAGCATCTACTTGGCCAGAGCATTTACTAATAATGGAGAGCATGCAAGATCATAAATAACATATGCATGAATATAACATGATAGATTGATAATCAAAAGACATAGCATTCAACATTCATCGGATCCAAGCAAACACAACATGTAGCATTACAATAAGATGATCTCGATCATGTAAGGCAGCTCACGAGATCTAAACATGAGGCATAAAGTGGAGTAGACAACCAACTAGCTACTTCTATGGACCCGTAGTCCAGGGATGAACTACTCACGCATCACTTCGGAGGAGGGCATGGTGGTGTAGGTCCCTCTTGTGATGAATTTCCCTCCCGACAGGGTGCCGGGGAGAGCTCCAGAACCCTCCCGATCTCGGGTTGACGATGACAGCCGCCTCGGGTGTTTCTCGGGAAAAGTGGTATATCTTTAGGGTTTACGTATCATGGGGAATAAATAGGCGAAATGGTGATGGCGGTGGACGCCCAAGGGGCCCACACCACCCCATGGCGCGGCCAGGGGGCGCGCCGCCCTATGGTGTGGCCCCCTATGGCCCGCCTCCGAACCTTTTCGGGACTCCGTGGAACCTTCGAGATTTCTAAGACTTACGGGCTTCGAATTTTCCAATTCCGCGAATATTTCCTGAACAACTTTTCTAAAACTAAAAACTGCAGAAAACAGGGCACTGTCTCTGTGGCATCTTGTCAATAGGTTAGTCCCGAAAATGATAAAAATGACATAAAGTGTATAGCAAACATGTAGCAAATAACATGAAAACAACATGGAAAATCAGAAATTAAGGATATGTTTATGACGTATCAACATCTCAAGCTTAGTTCCTACTCGTCATCGAGTAGGTAAACGATAAAAACACATAATTTCTGAGGTGACATGCTACCAACATAAACTTGATCATCAATATTGTAAAATCATATGTAAACTGGGATCATAGTACTTTAAACACAAGCATGATAGATATAATTCTAGCAATAAAACATAGCAATCACTTTGCATCATGAGAAGTAACACAAATAAAAAATCATGAATAATAATGCACTTGAAAGTTATACGTTTTTTTCAAGCATAGAGAAAACATAGCAAAGTGATATTTCGCCTGTCCTTAACAGTGGGGCAAAACATAAATGCCAGGAAACCTTCAAAGTTTAAAAGGAAGACTAGAACAAATAATTTGAGAGCAAGTAATAACACATCATGAAGCAATTAATAATGTTACTGGGACACATGCACATTAAATTCAGAATGGAAACTATGCTCTCTCAACTGTGCATAAAGTTAGAAGATGGTGACTCAACATAAAAGAAAGGCCCTTCGCAGAGGGAAGCAGGGATCACTCATGTGCTAGAGCTTTTTATTTTATTAAACATAGGTATATAATGTTTGACACTCCTCCCAACCTTCTTACACAAACCATAGCTAACCGAATCCTCGGGTGCCTGCCAACAATCACATACCATGGAGGAGAGTCTATTTTTTTTTAGAGAGGTGTATGCTTATGTCAACGAATGGTAAACAGACAATACAGTACGTCACAAGCCAACTAGACTTCACAAGAGCGGCTCCCATTGAAGGACGCAACTCGTGTAGAAGGTCATCCCTCTTTCTATTTTGTTTACACAATTATGCTTTGACTGATAAATCAGGGGAAAAATAGTGAAGAGAATTTGTTTGTATTAATTTGGGGTTGGGCACCCCGCTGCCAGCTCTTCTATCAATTGGATAAGCGGATGAAGCCACTAGTCCAGGGTTTGAAATCCAATCAACAAGTGAGATAAAGATTCTCTATTTACGTCCTCATGAGCTAAAAGAGGAACACAAAACAGAGTAATTTTGAAGGTTTTACAGGTAACACATGAGCATTTTACTTTGGAGTGGCGGTTAAATACCACCTGTAGGTAGGTATAGTGGACACATTTGGCATACTTTGGTTTTTGGGAGTTGGATGCACGAGTAGAGATCATACTAAGTACAGGTGGAGGCTAGCAAAAGACTGGGAGCGACAAATCAAGAGAGCATAATGGCCATAACCATGCATAGCATCAAAAAAATCATTAATCAAATCATAAGTGGTACTCCAATTTCAAAAACTAAATGATCATAGAGGCTATAAGTGATTGGTTTGTAGTCATAAACATGGTGTAAGCATGCGCCAAGTCAACCAAATAAAACATTCAAAGGAGAACACCACAAATTTATGCTTCAATATGACAAGAACAACTCATGATTCTTTCAAGGGCACATTAAACACTCTCAGATGTTTGAGAAAAATCATGTTACAAAAATAAGAACTAGGATTTTGAATAAAATAACATCTAGCATGACATGAAAATGTCTAGCCACAGTCTATACAAGCTTCTATTTGCATCGTTATAAATTCTACCACATGCAGCAATTTCTAGTTCCAACAAGCACCATACAAAATATGTTTTCACAAAAACTCTCTAAATGATACAGAAAGCAAGCATGAGAGTACTCACATAACACTACTAAAACTAACATATCTGAATAAGAGATACAATGAAAAAGGAGCTAAACATGAATTTTGCAGCAGCTAGAAGAAAAATTTAGAATACGAGCAGACCGATTATTCAAATGAAAGAGAGGAGCGTGTCTCTCTCCCAAACAAGGATGCTAGGTTCAATGATGTTTATTGAAGCAAGGAAACAAAATAAAACTGAACGAAAAATAAGAGACACTCCACGTAAAATTCATATGATGTGACCAAATAAAAATATAGTTTCACTAGAAGTGACCTGATAAATTGTTGATGAAGAAGGGGATGCCTTGGGCATCCCCAAGCTTAGATGCTTGAGTCTTCTTAGAATTTTCTGGGATGAACCACGTGGGAATTCCCATGCTTTGACCTTGCACTCTTCTTGATCACATTATATCACTCTCTTCTCTTGACCCTTGAAAACTTCCTTCACACCACACTCAAAGAGTAATTCGCATTAGAGGGTTAGTGCAACAATAAACAATTCATGGGTTATGGGCACAAGAGATATTGATACTTTTAAACATTAGCTACAGCCACTGATGTTTAGTTAAGCAAAGAACACCACTTGACATTGTAAAAGAGAAAATACAAGAAAAATGACAGAATCTTCCAAAACCAAAACAGTCTGAAAAGACGAATATTTTAGGGGCACTTACGTTGCTCAAATAAAAAAACTTAAAGAACTAAAAAGTTTCAGAATTAGCGGAGGAAAAAGCACATAAAGTTTCAGTTCATTTCAATCTTTCTGTGAATTATACGATTTTTTACTGTTGACAGCAGAAATCTGTTTCCTGCGCAGAAATCCAAAACCAACTCCAACTTTCGTTAGAAACTTTACTTAGAAAAACTAATACACGATAATAAAGATACAAAGGATTTTATACAGAAGTATACAACCCCTTGACTCAAAGAAATCAGAGAAAAACAAAGCAAAAATAAAACCATGGGCTATCTCCCAAGAAGTGCTTTTCTTTAACGCCTTTTAACTAGAACCAGAAAAGTAGATTCACGTGTTTTCAAGTGGAGAGGCATTCAAATAAAGATAAGGAAATTCCTCAATAATGAATTCTATTTTATCTAAATGTGTTTCAGATGTTCCTATCTTAGAACTTTTAGATTTACTATTCTCATCAAATAAATTCTCAGGGACAATCCAATCAAAATTCTTTTCTTTGGCTTCATGCAATGCTACCAATTTAAAGCGAATTGGTATCTTCTCCTCCTTTTCAGTTTTTGTTTCAGTTTTTCCGAGCGAAACAGCAACATCTACACATGGGCCTAGAATATTGAAATCATCGAAAAAAATTCTAGCTTCTATAGGAACATCTCCAAATTCTTTAAGCATTGTTTCTAAGATAAAATTTCTTTTTTCGATATCTTCAATATTATTCAAGTTGAGGAACATATGCTGCGGTATGGGATGAAGGTTAACAAACCTAGCTTCTAACATGTGGATTAAAGAAGTTGCAGCAATTTCATAATTTGGAGCAAGTTCTACTATGGATTTTTCCTCAAAATTTTCATGCTTACTAATATGATTAAATAATTCTTTAATGGTATCCTTTCCAAGTATAGAACCACTACCAACTGGAAGATCTTTCAGGGTAAACTTAGGGAGGAACATGATGAAGAAAAACAACAAGGTAATAAAAATAATAAATAGAATAAGAACTATTTTTTGTGTGTTTTTTATAAAGAGAAACAAACAAGATAAAATAAAATAAACTAAGCAAAACAATAACAAAGTAAAGAGATTGAAAGTGAGAGACTCCCTTGGAGAAATTCTCTTCCTCCCCGGCAACGGCGCCAGAAAAGTAGCTTGACTGTGCAGATCTTGCACTCGTTGGGAGACCCCAAGAGGAAGGTATGATGAGCACATCATCAGTTTTCCCTCAGAAAGAAACAAAGGTTTAATCGACCAGTAGGAGGAAGAAGCAACTTCCGAAGGTTGAAGTAGCTGAGATGGCAGGGCGCACTACCGGTTCAGCAGCAACGTGGAACCTACACAACACAATCAAATCACTTTGCCCCAACAAAGCAGTGAGGTTGTCAATCTCACTGGTTTTGCTGAACACAAAGAGGATAAACGTATGGTGTGGAAAATAGTATGAGAACAATGTGAAAAAAGTAGCACCAGTGTGAAAACAGTAATTGCAGTGGTTGTATTATTAGTATGAGGAAATGGACCGGGGTCTACAGTTCACTAGTGGTGTCTCTCCATAGAAAATAAATAACATGTGTGGTGAACAAATTACAGATGGGCAACATTAATGCCGGCATTACAACAAAATACATAGACCGTCATTCAACTGCATCTATGACTAATAATCCACACTCTTATTATCATTCGAACAAACATTGGGTATTAAGTTGCAAGCAACAGATAATCGCAGTAAGCAAAGTGTGTAATGTAAACAAAGTAAACATCGTTGTTTTCTCCCTAATGGCAACGGTACATCCTCCATCCGTTACGTTTCTGTCAGTCGAGCATAGATGCAAAGGAGGCATGAACCCACTATTGATCATAAATACTCCCTCTTGGAGTTACTAGCATCTACTTGATCAGAGCATCTACTAATAACGGAGAGCATGCAAGATCATAAATAACATATGCATGAAGATAACATGATAGATTGATAATTAGAAGACATAGCATTCAACATTCATCGGATCCCAGCAAACACAACATGTAGCATTACAATAAGATGATCTCGATCATGTAAGGAAGCTCACGAGCTCTAAACATGAGGCATAAAGTGGAAGAGACAACCAACTAGCTACTGCTATGGACCCGTAGTCCAGGGATGAACTACTCACGCATCACTTCGGAGGAGAGCATGGTGGTGTAGATCCCTCCTGTGATAAATTTGCCTCCCGGTAGGGTGCCCGAGAGAGCTCCAGAACCCTCCCGATCTCGGGTTGACGATGACGGCGGCTTCAGGTGTTTCTCGGGGAAAAGTGGTATATATTTATGGTTCACGTATCGAGGGGAATAAATTGGCAAAAGGGCGATGGCGGTGGATGCCCGAGAGGCCCACACCGCCCCATGGCGTAGCCAGGGGGCGCCGCCCTATGGTGTGGCCCCCCTCCGGGCCTCGTCGGGACTCCGTGGAACCTTCTGGATTTCTAAGACTTTCGGGCTTCGAATTTTCCTATTCCGTGAATATTTCTAGAACAACTTTTCTGAAACTAAAAACAACAGAAAACAGGGAATTGGCTCTGTGGCATCTTGTCAATAGGTTAGTCCTGGAAATCGATAAAAATGACATAAAACGTATATCAAACATGTAGCAAATAACATGAAAACAACATGGAACATTAGAAATTAAGAATACGTTTATGATATATCACACATCTCCAAGGAAATTGGAAACCAGATCGTGTAGCACAATCCCCATCTCCTCCGCTCTGCCACACATCATCTTGAAGAAGGCACCATACCTCTCGCGCCAGATCTCTAACTCCCAGTAGACAGTGAGCTTATTGACAAAGACATCGATGCCGCCACTAGTAGAAAAAGGCCTCTAGTCCCGGGCCATAACAGGCTTTAGTCCCGGATTTTCATCCGGGACTAGAGAATTGGCACTAGAGGCCCCCATTTTGTTGCGGCGAGCCACAAAACGTAACTAAAGGTCCTCCACGTGGTCGCGCCCTGCGCTGCGGGCTGGAGGACCTTTAGGCCTGAGTGGTAATAAGATCCGGGACTAAAGATTTTGTGATTTATTATTTCATTTTGGGATTTTGGTTTTCCTTAAGTCTCTATTATTTCTTAATCTAATCATTCTTCTTAAGTCTCAATTATTTTTAACTCATTCTCCTTTCATTCTCTAGTGGCACTTCCCGGTCGGTCACCCATCCTCACACTGCTCCACTCTTAGCATGCCTAACTTCTTAGTTCCTTCCTTCTTAGCTTTCAAGAAACAAATAATGTTTTACTAACAATAGTATGATGTCAATCATGTTAACCCTTAAACTATGATGTCACACGTATTTATTTTGTGAATACAAACAATTATTTAGTTAAAAAAATAAGTAATACTAATCTTGAATTTAAATAATAATAATAATTTTTTCGCTTTTCCATTTAATAATTAATAATTCGTATCTACAAATTCGTAAATCGAAAATTGACAAATAATATGTCTAACTCGATTATAAAAATGAGATAAGCTCAAATATGACTTCCATATCATATTTTCCATCATGTATATATAGAACTTTACTAAGTGGGGGTAATTATAGGGTCACCCCAGACAGTATCGAAACTAGTTTTCTCGGGGAAACATGCCAAACTTGGGCACCAAATGACACCATATTAAATTACCCGAATAGTTTTATGTTTGATCTCTGATTATAAAATGTTCACAAGTTGATTTCGGACAAAAGAGAATTTATTATATTTAATAATTAAGGTGTAGTATTACTTAATTCATAACTAGGGATTCTAAATTCAATTTCACATGTTTATAAACTAAAAACATGTAAACAAGTTGGGCTCTTGTCACTATGGTCAAAGGTTTCCATCCAATTGGTATTATAATTTTAAATAAATTATTTATAGAATTTACTATATATATGTTAAATTACTCCAATTGGTATTATAATTTTAAATAATTTTTTAATGAGCTAAAAATTAATTTGGGACAGTAGGTATGAGAGTACACATATTTTACTGGTCAAATGTAAAATTAGATAGTGCTACACTCTATTGTGAAGGGCTTCTCAACATTAGGATATTGTTTGTACAACCTCTTAAATTCCAGTTACAAATTCGAATGACATGATACTAAAAATTCAGCACATACATCACAATTGCTTCATAAAGCTTGCGCGCATCATAATTAAACAGGCACATAATGAATAGAAATAATATTTTGGATATCCATTACATAATAGTACTACATAAAGTCTCCTCAAGGAAATATATAACACAAACATGCAAACACTACTCGCGTCAGGAGAGACCCGCAAGCAGTACATAATAATAGAGACAAAGGCACTCATCTACTCGTCCTCCGAAGAATATCCCCAACCAGGAGACCCATAGGAAACTAGGTGACGCTTCCCATAGTTGAGGATTCTAATCCTGCAGTACAGCTTGAATGAAACGAACGCATTTTTTGCTGCATATATACTCAATGTTGATCCTGTTAAGTGGGGTCTTCTCTGAGAACTTGTGCTGATTCTTGGGTAATTTCGTCTTCATATCAGCATACTGCTCGTCGATCAACACGGCTGCCATATTAGCCATTGAAGTCTTCGAATGCTCAAGCCTGAACAAGTCCTGGAGATCAATATGGCAGTCGGTTGGTATCTCAATACCCCAGGTGTGCATCATCTTGATCTTGTCATTCGTTATATCAATGCTAGCAAAAGGTATGCCACTGTTGACAAGGAAATCCATGAGTATTGGATAGTGCTTGTCACTACTGCAACAACAAAAAATGGAACAAATGTTAAATACCACTGCAACAAATATATTCATTCAATGCAACAACAAATGGAAAAGATGGACCAAATGGAACAAAATGAGTAATTTTTCTATCCTATACAAATGGACATGTTCTCCTATGCAATTTTCCTATCCTATATGAATCAAAAGAAGCTCTCTTTATCATAGGATTCAAATGGACATATGCGTTGCTATCCTATGCAATTTTCTTGTCCTTTATATATGAATCAAAAGAAACTCTTTCCCATATAGGATTCAATTAGGCATGTTGCTATCCTATGAAATTTTCCTATCCTATATGAATCAAAAGAAGCTCTTTCCAATAGGATTCAAATGGCCATATGTTGCTATCCTATGCAATTTTCCTACCCTACAAGAAGTTTCGTATTACCTTTCCCATTGGAGTACCATGACACGCTTCTTTTGAGCAAGTTGGATGATGGAAAAATCTCGTTGATCGGTCGTATACTCGAGATCAAGGCCAAGGAACTTGTGTTCATCCTCTTCAAGCCATCGCTCCAAATTATTAAGAAGACCCGGGACCCTAGCGCTGTCGTTTGTGTAGACGACATCAAGAAGGGACTTGCCATGTGCGGGAACATCCCCATACCGAGTACCCATTTAATTCATGGTGGAGGATGGGGAAGAAGAGAGGAGAGAGAGCAAGAGGAAGAAGACATCACCCATGGTTATTGTAGCAGAGCGCCTCTCTGTTTTTTATCCCTCCCGATCGGAACAACTTCCAAAGCGCTCGGGAGGCAAAAGGGTTAGGCCTTTAGTCCCGAGCCGTATTACGGCCCGGTACTAAAAGGTCTCGCGCTAGGCGAACGGTTGCTACCACCCTTCTAATTCTGCTCTATATTACGACCCGAGACTAAAAGGGTTCGCGGCCAAGCGAACGGTTGATGCCTCCCCCTCTAGTTTCGGTCCAATATGTAATAGGGACTAAAGCCCAGGACCAGAGGCTATTTTTCTACTAGTGCGCCCTCCACGACCACTCGTAGCACCTTTCCAATATCCATACAAATTGAAGGAGTATTGTTGCAAATTAACAAACGCCACTCGCCAGTTTCGATACAGCACAAGGTCCGCTGATGTAGGGGCAAAACCTACTTGTACTGGTGTACAGAAGAGCCAACCTTCTTACGCATCCCCGCGCCGGCTAGCAGCACCGCTGGAAAGGAGAACATTGGTTGCAGTGATTGTATAATGGTGTAAAAAAATGGACCGGGGTCCACATTTCACTAGAGGTGTCTCTCCAAAACAGATAGATAACATGCTTGGTAAAAAAAATTATAGCTGGGCGATTGACAGATATAAAGGCTACACCGTAGTGCATATGCATGACATGATGATTACTTTATTCATGCGGGCATTATAACAAGATACATAGACCGCTATCCAACTACATCTATGACTAGTAATCCATTGTCAGAGTGTCATCCGAGCAAACCTTGTGTATTAAGTTGCAAGAAATAGATAATTGCAATAAAAAAAGTGTGTAATGTAAACGATAAAATTGCTCGTAGACAAAGCATTGTTGTTTTCTTTCTAATGGCAACAACACATCCCCCACCCGTTACATTTCTCTCACTCGGGCATGAGTGAAAGGGAGGCATGAACCCACTATCGAGCATAAATACTCCCTCTTGGAGTTACAAGCATCAACTTGGCCAGAGCATCTACTTGTAACGAAGAGCATGCAAGATCATAAATAACATACACATGAAAGAACATGATATATTGATAATCATTGTACATTGCATTCAATATTCATCGGATCCCAGCAAACACAACATGTAGCATTACAATAAGATGATCTTGATCATGATAGGCAACTCACAAGATCAAAACATGAGGCATAAAGAGGAGAGAAAAACCATCTAGCTACTACTATGGACCCGTAGTCTAGGGATGAACTACTCACGCATCACTCCGGAGGCAGGCATGGTGACGAAGAGCCCTCCGGTGATGAATTCCCCTCCCAGTAGGGTGCCCGGGAGAGCTCCAGAACCCTCGCGAACTAGGGTTGACGATGACAGTGGGTACGGATCTTTTTGGTGTAAAGGCTCGGGTGTTTAGGGTTAACCCGTCAAGGAGCTTAAATAGGCCAGAG
>JAPCYS010000488.1:0-12797 GCA_028641055.1 Alopecurus myosuroides
TTAGCAAGTGACAAAATCTATCTACAACCTGAAAGTAGGGTACTAAAAAGTCAATCAAAATGTCTGTTGAATCTCTAAACAAGTCCAGTCATTTGGCCTTCCCCAATCTCAAGGCTTAGTCGGTGTGGCTTTCTCTATTTTTCACAAAGCTAAAACTACAGTACTACAACTTCTCTCACTCTCTTTTAGTAAAAAAAAGCAGAAAGGGCCTAACGTCTCAGATCATCAGAAGCCTAAATTGTCATGACAATCTAAAAATTGTTCATCCGTTCAAATAAAAATCACACATGTGTCAAAATCATGAATCACAACAAGAAATTTTAAATTTGACTCATGTAAAGGAATATAAAATTAAAGTAAAACAATCGCTCACCTTAACACATGTCGTTATAGAGTACCACCGAAACCTTGTTTTCAAAGCGTGAAGAATGCATCCTCCATTCTCCAAATGTGCTTCCAATTGATCCCCAGATAAATTCTCTACATGGACTCCAGTGACCTCGTCGATGTGGCGACAATGGCACACCTCCGGTACATCCATATGACCAGAAAGACACCCCGCAGCATACACCCGATGGCCATTCCAGCGGTGACCATGATGGCCACGACCTTGGCCCATCAGCCATTCTCGCTCTCAATCCAGTGCCTTCGTGGCAAGTCACATACTATGCCATGTGAAAATGATACCTATGAGCAGAATTCAATCAGTAACATGGCAGCACAAGACCATATTAACTGAAAGCTTCATAACTCTTTGCAGACTAAAATATACCGTAAAATCTATAAAATTAGATGGTTCTATACCTGAAAACTCATATTTATTTCCACTGGAGCACTTTCTGCAAAAGTAAAGAAGAATACTACACCATAAGAAAACATATGTGAAGGAATATCAAAATAGAGTTGAGGTGAAATGGACCAAGAATGCACTTCACACGACAACCAGCACTAATTTGAAATGATCAATAATTCGTAGAACAACCCACAATATTTATTTAATTTTAAGGTTAGCACTTGATACATTAATAGGTCATATTCTCATTGGCTCAGAGAGAACAATAACATATATGGTAGTTTAACATGTATAAACAAAAAATCCAGTACGCCAACCATTATTATTGACCTTATAATGTAGGACATTTTATAGTATTATCTCATTTGAAACTTACCCCAAGAAGCTCGTTCGAAACTGTAACAATATGTAAGTTGTCAAAATAAATAAATCATAGTCCCTGAAATTTCCTTCCAGAAATATGCTGACATCCAGGTTGACCTTGTCAGCTCAGCAACTCTTCCATGGCCATTCGTGCAAATAGCACCTTACAAGACTATCATAGTAATCCTAGTAGGTGCTTTTAGATTCTTGTATGATTTCATTCTCCCAGATGAAAATATATTTGAAAACAAGGTTGTCTAAGAGCTAGCATTGAGACAAATGTAAATACTAAATGGGGTGTTATGCTTGAAGAACAAAGAATGCTAGTGAGTGTGTTATCAATGCACCCCGTTAATCTAGTATGTACCTTTCCAAAAGGAAACAAAACCAAAACCGTCTAAGTAGTTTCTCATTATTTGCTAATCCAGCTGCAGCAATAGGTACAAGTACCATAGGTATAGGAGGGCAAAAGTTGCAAATAGAGGAAGAATAAAAGTACCATAGGTATAACCTCAAAAGGAATCCAAAGAAAAGCCTACAAAGAAATTTCACTGACCACAATCAGAGCGGACGAAGTAGCGGTGGCTGCCTCGATGCGCGCCAGGGCAACCTCCAGCCGCTCCATGAGCACCTTCTCCATGGCGGGGGAATGAGTCACGCCATATTGGTGTGTGCGTGTGTGGCAGTACGAGCTCGTGTTGTTAATTCATCAAGGTGCAGAGCACTACTTTCCCCAAACTCCAAACTGCATCTTTATGCCTTGCTGCTCTATGCCCTAGCAATCTCCACCTTCTCCATGGTTTGTTGCTCCTGCAAAAAATTGGCAGGCTCCGGTGGAGAAAGTGGGGAGAAGGAAAAACAGAGATAAAAACAAGATGCAGCTAGCTGGTTACCTGCCACCGACGCATTCAGAATCGTCAAGCACGACACCATTGTTTGGAGATCCCTGAGTCTGGCGTATTTTGGAAGACGTGCTGGCTCCGGCCTGTTCCGAGGAGGTCACCCCGATGTGCTCGCTGACTCATGGCGGCCCTTCGTCCATCTCTATGGTGGAGCCATGGCGTGCCACCATCAACCTCTGTAGCCACCGGCGCGGGCGCTGCTGTGCTTCGAGGACAGCGAGGACTAAGTGTGGCGTGAGGGTAAGGGAAGCGTGAGAGGTGGAAGGGAGTGTGGCGCCAGGGGAGAGGACGCTGAGAGGTGGAGGCGGCGGCGGCGCACCAGGACGGGAATGCGGCTAGGGTTGCTCGAGGCATCCTCTTTTTTCCTCTCCCGCAATCTCTTTTCCTCCTCACTCGTCGTCCGACAGGTGGACCAACCAGTGGAGACGAAGGGAAGGCAAGCGCCCAACCCAAACGCGCGACGCACAACACGCGAGAGCCAGCCCAAGGCCGACACGTGGACATCGGCAGACGGCCGGCATGTCGTACGCAGTTCTTGGTTTTAGATGACATCATTCTTTTTATCTCATCTGTTACTGCTGCTGACAGCTTGGTGTCTTCTCTCAGTACAACCTTTGTTGTGAAGGATTTGGGCAGGTGATACGTGCATTTTATATCATCATTTATACCCTCCATATAGGCATTATTGGGATGTTTTATCAATGTTATGTCATTGTTTTGCATGTTTTAGGGATTTTACTTTCATTTTTAATTCTGGGTGTCAGAAAACACATGTTTTCATGTTGATGTTTCAAAGACATGTATCCAATTGCGAAAGGAAAGGAACCCTGTCATTTTTCTTCGGGAGAAAGGCCGTGGGCACAAGACACAAAGGAGGAGGGCCAGGAGGCCCAAAAGGGGGTAGCCCAAGCGGCCAGATTCCCTGGCCGCGTGGGCCCCAAATGGGCCCACAACACCCTCCTCCCCGAGGTCTTTTTGCTGACGACTCCGTCTTCCCCGAAAACCAACACCCTAGTTCCCGAGACGAGACGGAGCCGCAAGGCGGCGAAACTCTCGAAACTCTCCGCGGGGGAGACAGGTCTGCCGGAGCTCCGGAGAAGGGGGGAATCATCCCCATCTTCATCCCCATCCTTGGCGTGGGAGGAGGCATCTCCATCACCATCCACCAGCACCTGCATCTCCACCATCACCATCACCGTGATCCACTCCGTTCCCCTCATAGTTTGATCATTGCTACATCCTAGATACGTTTTATTGTACTCCGTTGCATGTTTGGGATTGAGTACTTGTCATTATTTGGTGGTGGATCCATTGTTTTAGATTGTGTTGTACCACATATGTCACCATACATGATCATGTTGCACGTTGTGAGTAGTTCCCGCATGTTCCTGAGGGCATAGAATGAATTGGCAATGATTTGTTACATGAGAGTTTTTATAGTCTAGTATTTATCTTTTATGTGATTCTATGATGGTGTTGTATGAACGTCGACTGTACAACACTTCACCTACATGGGCTCATAGGAGAACACCGTAGTAGTGACGTGATGATGTCTTTAGGTGACAGGAACTTGAGACAGAGTCGTTGAATTGCATTATGAGGGTACTTGTATCGGGGACCTTAGAGCATAAGGCTATGGTGGGACATCATGTCTTAATAATTCTCGTGCTGTCATTTAATTGGCCACGTGATCCATCATAAGGGGTGATAGTTTATTTATTTAGCTATTCCTATTTGTGGCTCCGTCCGAAGAAGATTAAAACTAGACAAGATACAAAACATGTTATGCAATGAATCACTATGCCAGCTAAATCCGTGCAGCCCTCGGGAACATTTCCACATATAAGACACAAACACACACTTGAGCTTGTCCTCTTGCGCATTAGAGGATTGGGCTCTCATTGAGACCTACTACTTGCTGCAATTTACTTTCCGCATTTTACTTTACTTGCACTACACAATTAAAACACAAAAACACCTGTTGCTTGTATTATTCCTTTGCTATTCTACTTACCAGTTCCTTCTGCTCCTCGTGGGTTCGACAACCTTTCTAATTCGAAAAGTACTACAATTGATCCCTGCACTTGGGAGCCATCAAGTCACTTTTCTGGCGCCGTTGCCGGGGAGCGTAGCGCTATTGGTAAGAAGTTTGGTAAGGAAACTTGAAAGCTGAATTTTACTTGCTGTTGCATCCTGTTATTATTATGGCTTTTATGAGAGATGCTTCGCTGAAACTTGCTTTATATGAGAGTGCTTATGCTATTAAACCTAAATTTGTTGAAAAGCATCTCATGATGATGGTTATATTATTCCCCTTGAATTTGTTAAAGCTGTTAGGAATGAGTATTTTGCAGGGGATGGAACAAAGGCTGCAAGTGATCACATACGGGCTATTGAGGATATATGTGGTCTAATTAGGCTCAAGGCTATTTCTGAGGAGGAGGTAAAATGCAAGTTACTGTACCAGTCCTTAACTGGTGATGCTCGAAATGGTATATGTCCCTGGATGAAGAAATTACACATAATTGGGATACTTTTATGAAGGTTTTCTTCTTAAATATTTTACTCCTAAAGAGGCTTATGAGAACCGTTGCTTTATATTTAATTTTTGGCCACACCTTGGAGAGAGTATTACTCAAGCTTGGGGAGGCTTAAGGACCTCCTTCGTAAGAATCCTTGTCATGATCTCACAAATAAACTTATATTGATAAACTTTTATGTGAGACTACCTGATAGGCTAAAGCAATATTTGGATGGTTCATCTGGTGGAAGCTTTACAAATAAAACTGCAGAAGAAGCTTGGAATTTATTGGAAATTATTTCGAAGAACTCTGAATATTGGGACCTAGACAAAGGTAATGAAGCTTATTTTGATTATGGATATTCATGTGTAGAAAGTTTCTCTAGTTCTATTTTGTTCAAGAATGTTATTAAAGATTTTGGTCTCCATATGTTGAAATTGAAATAGCTAAGAAATTTGCTGAGCACATTCGACCTAAAAGTGGCTTTGATTATTATGTTGAACATGTTAAATCTTCTATTGTTGTCCCTAAATTTATTAAAGAAACACCAGTGTCATCTGTAGTAATAGAAGAATATATTGAACCACCTCCCTATCCTGAAAAGGTTAAAGAGAATTTGCTTATTGCTGTTGCTGACAAAAGTAGAAAGAGATGTTCTCAACCTAAAGAACAGGTGGAAGTCAAGAACCAAGTCTCTATTATTAAGCAATTAAATGAAGAAGATCCTGTTGATGTTTATTTATGTGAAGATGCTACCAAAGTTATTAAAGGGAATTAATCCAAAGTTGGTAAGCCAATTATATCATGCTCTATTGGGACTTCTTGTTATCATGGTTTATGTGATATTGGAGCAAGCATTAGTGTCATTCCATATTCTCTCTATCAAGAAATTAAGCCTGATATTGATCCTATCACCATGGAAGAAACATGTATGACCATTCAGCTTGCTAATAAAGATTATATTAGTCCCTTTGGAATTGTTAGAGATGTTGAAGTATTGGTAGGGAAAATAAAATATCCTACTAATTTTATTGTGCTTGGTTGTCCACAAGATTCTTCTGTCCTATTATATTTGGTAGACCTTTCTTACATACTGTTGGTGCTGAAATTGATTTGCCTAGAAAAGTGTTTATTGAATGTGTTGGAGAGAAACTTGAATTTAATTTTTCTAAATTTGCTGATAAACCTGCTAAGAAAGAACCAAAATCTAAAGATATAATTGAAACTCTTGCTCATATAGCTGTAGCTTCATCAGACGTGGTGGAACGTTATATGCTTAATCAGGAAGAGCCATTTAATGATGCAGAAAAAGAAGCTTTAGAACAAATATTATGGCAGCAACCTCCACAATTACAATTGCATATCCCACCTGATAATCTAGGAGTACTCCCACCTCCTAAAGGAGATCCTAGTTTTGAATTAAAGCCTTTGCCTGAAAAATCTGAAATATGCATACTTGGATAAGAAAAATATATCCTGTTATTATTAGTGCTAACCTTTCAGCTGAGGAAGAAGAGAAATTACTTGATGTGCTTAAATCCCACCGTAAGGCTATTGGTTATTCTCTTGATGATCTTAAGGGCATAAGTCCAGCTCTATGTATGCATAAGATTAATTTGGAAGAAGATGCTAAACCTGTTGTTGATTTCCAACGCCGTCTACATCCAAAATGAAGGAAGTGGTAAGAAAGGAGGTAATTCGACTCATAGAGGTTGGTATTATTTATCCTATAGCTGATAGTAAATGGGTTAGTCATGTTCATTGTGTTCCTAAGAAAGGTGGAATTACTGTGGTTCCTAATAAAGATGATGAATTTGTTGCTCAACGTACTGTTGTTGGTTATAGAATGTGCATTGATTATAGAAAATTAAATAAAGCAACTCGTAAGGACCATTATCCATTTCCCTTTATTGATCAAATGCTAGAGAGATTATCTAAACATTCTCACTTTTGTTATTTAGATGGGTATTCAGGCTTCTCTCAAATTCCAGTTCATAGTGATGATCAGGAAAAGACCACTTTTACTTGCCCATATGGTACATTTGCTTATAGGAGAATGCCTTTTGGTTTATGAATGCGCCTGCTACTTTTCAGAGAGCATGAATGCTATATTTGCTGATTATATTGAAAAGATAGTGGAAGTCTTTATGGATGATTTTTCGGTGTATGGTACTTCTTTCGATAATTGCTTGTTCAACCTTAACAAAGTTTTGCAGCGTTGTGAAGACCAACACCTTGTTCTTAATTGGGAGAAGTGTCACTTTAGTAACAGAGGGAATTGTTCTTGGGCATCGTATTTCTGGAAGAGGAATAGAAGTTGACCCAGCAAAAATTGAAGCTATTGAGAAATTACCATATCCAAGAGACATCAAAGGTATAAGAAGTTTTCTCGGTCATGCAGGTTTTTATCATAGGTTCATTAAAGATTTCTCTAAAATATCAAAGCCTCTAACCAATCTTTTGCAAAAGGATGTTCCGTTTTCTTTTAATGATGATTGCATAGAATCCTTTAATGTTTTAAAGAAAGCCTTAATAACTGCACCTATTATTCAACCTCCTGATTGGAACTTGCCCTTTGAAATTATGTGTGATGCTAGTGATTATGTTGGAGCTGTTTTAGGCCAAAGGGTTGATAAGAAATTGAATGTTATTTACTATGCTAGTAAAACACTAGATGGTGCTCGAAGAAATTATGCTACAGCTGAAACATAATTTTTAGCGGTAATATTTGCATGTGATAAATTTAGATCTTGCATAATTGATTCAAAAGTCACTGTGCACTCTGATCATTCTGCTATTAAATATTTAATGAATAAGAAAGATGCTAAGCCTAGGCTAATTTTGTTGCAAGAATTTGATTTACACATAGTAGATAGGAAAGGAGAAGATAATCCCGTAGCTGATCTCTTTCTAGAATGGAAAATATACCTGATGATCCTATTCCTATTAATGATAGTTTTGCTAATGAACAACTTGCCCTTGTTAGTGTTTCTAGTGCTAAAGTTGCATCTCCTTGGTTTGCTAATTATGCAAATTTTATTGTTGGGAAAGTTATGCCACCACAATTTACTTACCAGCAAAGAAAGAAATTCTTTTATGACCTTAGACATTATTTTTGGGATGATCCATTCTTGTATAAGAAAAGTGTTGATGGCATTATTAGACGTTGTGTACCTGAGCATGAACAACATGCTATTATAAGAGATTGTCATGACAGTCCCTATGGAGGACATCATGCAGGAGATCGTACTGCAGCAAAGGTATTACAATGTGGTTTTTATTGGCCTACTCTATTCAAGGATTATGCTGAATATGTTAAAACTTGTGATAAATGTCAAAGAATAGGAAACATTGGTAGAAGGAATGAAATGCCTATGAACTATACATTACCACTTGAACCATTTGATATGTGGGGTTTTGACTTTATGGGACCATTTCCTGCATCTAGTACAAAACATACTCACATTTTGGTTGTTGTTGATTATGTTACAAAATGGGTAGAAGCAATTCCTACTAAGAGTGCAGACCATGCCACATCCATGCAAATGCTTAAAGAAATTATTTTCCCTAGATTTGGTGTTCCTAGATTTTTAATTACTGATGGTGGATCTCATTTTATGCATGGTGTTCTTAGAAAAACATTGGCAAAATATAATGTTAATCATAGAATTGCATCACCCTATCATCCTCAAACTAGTGGACAAGTTGAATTAAGTAATAGGGAAATTAAACTTATTTTAGAGAAAACAGTAAACAGAGCTAGATCTGATTGGCCACTTAAAATTAATGATGCATTGTGGGATTATAGAACTGCTTATAAAAATCCTATGGGTATGTCTCCTTATAAAATGGTTTATGGAAAAGCATGTCATTTACCCGTTGAATTAGAACATAAAGCTAGATGGGCTATTAAGAAATTATTGATTTAAAAACAGCGGGGGAGAAGAGATTGCTTGACCTAAATCTATTAGATGAATGGAGGAATGAAGCATATGAAAGTGCAAATTGTTTAAAGAGAAAGTTAAAATTTGGCATGACAAGAAAATTAAAAGAAAGGAATTTAAAGTAGGTGATCAAGTCCTATTGTACAACTCTCATTTTAAGTTTTCTGCAGGGAAATTAGCTTCAAAATGGCAGGGTCCATTGGTAGTACATGAGGTATACCGTTCGGGGGCCATCCGTCTTCACGGTGATATGAAAGGTAAACCTCATGTGGTCAATGGACAACGCCTAAAACATTATATTGCAGGAAAGAGCTTCATAGGAACCATCGAGGAGATAAAGTTAATGACACCGGAGGAGGTAATTGTAAGGGATCCTGCAGTTTCAGAAACCCAAATTCAATAATTTACAATTATTGTGTTTGGAAGTTTCTCGGAATTGCGTGAAAACTTACGGAACTCATTTTTTATGGAAATTAACGTGTGGGACAAGAAAATTGGAAGGAATTGGACCTCGAGGGTGAAAAGAGGACCCCACACACGGCCAGATTCCTTGGCCGCGTGGAGGTACCCCTTTTCCATCTCGGAGTCCCGTTCCGTCTCGTTTTCGACTCCGACACTTCGTCTTACCCTAAAACCCGTCAATATATACCCCCTTTTGTCTATCTAATCCCGCATCGAGAGTTCTCGCGCGATCTTTGTTTCTGCTGTTTCTGTCTGCCAGGGTTTAGCCATGTCAAGCTCCAGATCCAACCTAGGGGGGAAGATCCACCCAAGGGAGGCATTATGAACCATTACCTCAACTCCGTGATGACCCCCATGAAAACCCTGACCTTGAAGGCCCATGGAGGAGGTGAAGGCTCCCAAGACCGAAGGCACGCTGGAGGAGAGGCTGGAGGCTCTGGAACAAACAGTTTTCAGGTATAACTCTATTGTTGAACGCAGCCTTGATGCCCACCACTTCATGAATCTGGAGTTGGAGAAGAAGATAGAGGAGTACGAGGAGAGGATCAAGGACCCGGGGACTAGGTATCTGTGTGTCATATCAGAGATGGATAGGTACCAAGCTCTGATGTGGGACATGAAGAACCAGAACTGTGAGTATGAAGAACGTTTAAAGACGATTGCAAAAGCTGCCACTCTCAGGTACAATGATCCACCCATGTCCTTCCATACTGGAAGGCCTTTTCCATGGAAGCAGGAAGAGTGGAAGGAAGATTACGACAAGAAGAAGAAAGAGTGGTGGGCTGAGTACGAGAAGAAGGGAGAATGCAGAAATTACCGCAACCATCTAAGCTTGGGGGAGTTTCACCTATCCCCCGTGTTTTATCAGCTTTATCATGTCTATCTAGTTTTGGTGTGTCTTGCTTTTATTATCTAGTATCGTTTTCGTTTAGGCTTGAGTGAGCTCATTGAGCATTATCATGCATCCCCGTCTTATGGTTTATCAATGAATAATAAAGTATGGTGTCATCCATGATTCCCTTGTTTTGGGGATTTATGGGTAACACTCATGCAAATGAGCATGGCATATTTAGAGGTTTCAATCACATCTTGCCTTGAAATTAATTAACTTGAGTGTGTTGGACAATTGTAGAATTATCTCAATATGACATAAATCCACTATCTATCTATTAGCTTAATGGCTATTCCGAGCATGTTCACCATGTTATAGTTTCATTTATGCTCTAAATTAAGATGCTTATTTTATTAATTGGCATGGGCTGAATTTGGGATAAGACTCTCACGAACTTTTGAATGCACACATTTATTTCTATTGCACTTAACAAACATTACCCATTAATGGGAGCTAAAAGTTTTGTGCTTGACAAGGATTTTGGTTGGGAGTTGGCTAACACGTGCATCACGTGAAAAGCTTTCAACATTGCACAAAGAAATTTTATATTTAGTTGATGTCATGTGATTTTGTTTTTGGACTCCTGCCATGCCGAAATGAAATAGAGGAATAGTAAGTTTTGATGAGTAAGTATATATGACTAGATAAATTGCATTGGGCCGCTAACCCAAGCCATGCTTGATCATGGTGGAAATTTACTTACAGCTAGAGTGGACTCTACAAACACATCCTACAATAAAATAAGAAGCTATGCATATAGTGAATGAAATAAAAAAGGATGACGAGTCTACTCCGTTTGTTCATCTTGTTATTGTGACATGGGCTGGTTTCTATGTCATGGGGCAAGAGGTACCTCTTTGCAATTCTCTATGATGTCATTAATACTTATTATGATTGTACAAAGCTTATTAGGAATCTTAAGTTGAGTAATCATGGAGTAGGTTTTCACACTCACGGGGCATGAGACATTCAACCAACACCTTGTTAGCCACATTACTTCAACATTCATAAATTAAGATGCTAATGATAAAGGGGCAATGAGAGTCTTAGCCCAATGGATGCCACATTACAATTAGTAGTTTAAGCTGAATAGTTTGGAAACTAAATGAGACTTAATCATGTTTTACCTCTACTCATTTATCTTTCTCCAAATTAAAGAGTATAATTCGATTGTCCAACATACAATGGTTATTTGCTTTCAAAAGTATGGGGTGTTTGCTAGAGATTCGAATATGTTATCCTTATGTGTATGAGTTCTATTCATTCATCTTGCATTATAACTGAACATGATGATGATACAATGCCCGTATTTATTTATCAACCATAAGTCCATTGATGCATGTAATGATCTATGTCCTTATTTACTCGAGGACGAGCAAAGGTTTAAGCTTGGGGGAGTTGATACGTGCATTTTATATCATCATTTATACCCTCCATATAGGCATTATTGGGATGTTTTATCAATGTTATGTCATTGTTTTGCATGTTTTAGATGATTTTATGGGACTTTCCTACAAAGTCCCTATTTTTGGTATTTAATTTCTGGGTGTCAGAAAACACATGTTTTCATGTTTTTGATGTTTCAGGAGCTACAGGTATCCAAATTGCGAAAGGAAAGAAACCCTGTCAGTTTTTCTTCGGGAGAAAGGCCGTGGGCACAAGACACAAAGGAGAAGGGCCAGGAGGCCCCAAAGGGGGTAGCCCACGCGGCCAGATTCCCTGGCCGCGTGTGGGGCCCCCAAATGGGCCCACAGCACCTCCTCCCCGAGGTCTTTTTGCTGACGACTCCGTCTTCCCCGAAAACCAACACCCTAGTTTTCCCGAGACGAGACGGATCCGCCAGGGCGGCGAAACTCTCGAAACTCTCCGCGGGGGAGACAGGTCCTGCTGCTCTGGAGCTCCGGAGAAGGGGGAAATCATCCCCATCTCCTCCTTGGCGTGGGAGGAGGCATCTCCATCACCATCCTCACCAGCACCTGCATTTCCACCATCACCATCACCGTGATACACTCCGTTCCCCTCATAGTTTGATCATTGCTACACCCTAGATACGTGTTATTGTACTCCGTTGCATGTTTTAGGATTGAGTACTTGTCATTATTTGGTGGTGGATCCATTGTTTCAGATTGTGTTGTACCACATATGTCACCATACATGATCATGTTTGCACGTTGTGAGTAGTTCCCGTATGTTCCTGAGGGAATAGGATGAATTGGCAATGATTTGTTACATGAGATGAGTTGTTATTTGGTATAGTATTTATCTTTTATGTGATTCTATGATGGTGTTGTACGAACGTCGACTGTACAACACTTCACCTACATGGGCTCATAGGAGAACACCGTAGTGTAGTGACGTGATGATGTCTTTAGGTGACAGGAATTTGAGACAGAGTCATTGAATTGCATTATGAGGGTACTTTTATCGGGGACCTTAGAGCATAAGGCTATGGTGGGACATCATGTCTTAATAATTCACATGCTGTCATTTAATTGGCCACGTGATCCATCATAAGGGGTGATAGTTTATTTATTTAGCTATTCCTATTTGTGGCTCTGTCCGAAGAAGATTAAAACTAGACAAGATATACAAACATGTTATGCAATGAATCACTATGCCAGCTAAATCCGTGCAGCCCTCGGGAACGTTTTCCACATATAAGACACAAACACACACTTGAGCTTGTCCTCTTGCGCATTAGAGGATTGGGCTTTGTCTCTCATTGAGACCTACTACTTGCTGCAATTTACTTTCCGCATTTTACTTTACTTGCACTACACAATTAAAACACAAAAACACCTGTTGCTTTTATTATTCCTTTGCTATTCTACTTACCAGTTCCTTCTTCTCCTCGTGGGTTCGACAACCTTTCTAATTCGAAAAGTACTACAATTGATCTCCTGCACTTGGGAGCCATCA
>JAPCYS010002628.1:0-12784 GCA_028641055.1 Alopecurus myosuroides
GCATTAGTTGGAGTAACGGGGGGTGTCTAGTGCTATGAAAGTGACAGAAGTTCAGCGATCCACTTAGGTTTTGTTAAACCTTTCTTAGTTACCTCACTAGGGATAAAAAGGAGTACATTGTTACCGGGAATTTGAAGTGACACTAATCAATCTCCATGACTAGATCTAGCAAGTTCTTACTTCAACTTCATGTCACATTGCTTAAAGTTATACTCTGGTTTTTCCTTAATTATCGAGGTGTTATTATTTATTTCGCATCTTGGTGGAGTATAAGAGGGATTAATATGACCGTAGAGATCTCTATGCTAGGACGTGATGCCCATATGAAATTACTCAATGTTAAACATGTTATTGTAATCTCACATGTAATTCTTTATGTCCACCGTCTACCACTTTATTTGAGAGAATGCAAGTGTGAAACCATGAACCCCGGTCCTATTTTAAATATAAGAAAACACTCTAGTTACTTTTCTGCAATTTACTTTACTTGCACTTTACTTTACTTGCATCTCCAATTCGAATTTACATTATCTCCATCACCACTTGCACCACAAAAATACAAAAACAATCCATTGCATATTTATTTTCTCATTTGCATTTAGTTGTAGATTTAATTATTGCACATTTACTTTCAGTTTTGCATTGCAATTTAGAAGTCTCATACCTTGTGCTTGACAACCACTTAGTGAGGTTGAGGGCACAAAATTCTCTACTTGTTTGTAGGATCCTGGAGGAAGCTTGGAAGACAACTGCTGAAATACTGGCTCCCCAAGAGTTCGATATAAACCCTCGAGTCACCCTCGTGGGGAAGAAGGCTTGCCACTAGCTACACACTCTGCACTTGGAGTCTCAACCTAGCCATCAGGAGGTTGTAATTTGATTATTTCAACATCAAATGTTGTATAATAACTTTATAATTTTATTTGGTGCAATCTTGCGACATAATTTTGGTAGGTGCTTCACAAAAAACCCTTTTTGACACTCCGAAAAGGGAAATTGGTATTTTTATGAAGAGAAAAATTAAACTTTCTTCGTAAACATTGTTTGTTGTTTCATTATGCATGTATGGGTAGAATATGGCACATTTAAACAAACTAGCCATGGATGTGGCCATAACACTCGTCATTTGGCCAGAAACCCAAGAATCTTCGGAGGAGATATCTCATTTATGTGAACACCTTTTCAACCCAACTGTCGTATTCCAAGTTTATTATTTTCGGTGGATACTAGGTAATATATAATGACACCACATGAAGGTCTTGCATCATTTTGAATTTTTTTGAATTTTCTGGATTTTTCTATGGTGGTTTCAGGAAAAGGTCAAGACGGCGGGTATGACCGTTCGTAGCTAGGAGTTGAATTTTGATAAACTCTTGCTATATCTCTATTGAAATAGGTACTTGTGTAGCTAAAAATGATTTTTACGAAAAAGCATGACCAAACTATGAGGCACCTGTAGTTCAATTTTGACCCGTTTCCAACTGAATCGGCAGAAATTTGTCTTTTTCAAAAGAGGTGTATTTTAAGCTATCGGGAGGTTGTAATGTGATTATTTCAACATCAAATGTGGTATAATAACTTTATAATTTTATTTGGTGCAATTTTGCGACATAATTTTGGTAGGTGCTTCACAAAAAACCCCATTTTTTGACACTCCGAACAGGGAAAATGGTATTTTTATGAAGAGAAAAATTAAACTTTCTTCGTAAACATTGTTTGTTGTTTCATTATGCATGTTTGGGTAGAATATGGGCACATTTAAACAAACTATGCCATGGATGTGACCATAACACTCGTCATTTGGCCAGAAACCCAAGAATCTTTGGGTAGACATGTTGTATTTCTCATCAAGACTAATATTTTTTGTTTTTGGATTATTTACTTAGAGGACATGTGACAATTTGGTTAATAAATTAAGGAATATTTTATGTAGTGCAAGAATACGAATTATGTTTCTCGACCATCTCACTCCAAGGTTGTGTACAAATTTCTTATATTTATGTGCTAATTTTAATAGACACCCTATTTGGCACCCTGGGTGCAGAAAACTTATTTTGCACCCATAATTTATTTTATGTTCCCATGTCAAAAATTTATGTTACGTATGGATTTATTTACGTTCATGTTTGATCTATAAGAGAATACTCGGCATAAATATGAAAAAAATATGAGTCATACCAACATAAAAGTCATAAAAACAACATAAAAATTTGTATTTTTAATTTTTTTTTACCGTAACGTAAATAAAAGGTTTATGTCATGTATATATTTTATTACGTTCTATTCGACATAAAGAATGCGACAAAATTTACATGACGTAAAAATCATGTACGGTTCAAAAGATACGGGGTGGGTGTAGAATAACTATTCTGCACCCTGGGTGTCAAATAGCGCGACCCCTAATTTTAATTGAACTTAAAATATGTCATGTGATATTTTATTTTCCTACTTATTCATTATTTATAATTACTTATAGTTCTTTATTCATTATTTGTTTACTTACTCATTATTACCAAAAAAATTCCTCCCACTTTCCCTCTGTGAGACACGGAAATTTTAGTTTAAGTCCCTCCCGCGCGCGCCCAAACCCGCCCAAACCCAGAGCCCCCAAACCCTAGCATCAATCCCTCCCCTCCAGACCCGCCGCCAATCGCTCCCTTCTCTCTCGCGAGCAACCACCTCCTCCCTGCCCTGCCGCCAATCCCTCCCCCAAACACTAACTCCGTCTCCCGTCCTTCTGACATCGCCCAAACCCGCCCCCCCCCACGTTCTCTGCCTTCGGCTCCGCTTCCACGCGCTCTCCCTGCTCCCCGAGGTTAAACTTCTCTTCCCTCTCCACCCTCCCAAGGCGGCGCGACCCCCTCTTCCCTGCCTCCCTCCCGAATCTTTCCCCCGAGCGCCGTCTCTCCCTCTAGTTGTATCCCGTCGCTGGCAAGCACCGCAACGCCGCCGTCGGAGTATAACAGAACACCTTTGTCCTCCACCGCGTCGGGGCCTTAGATCCACCGAGCCTGCCTCTCCTTACTTCGGATGAAGGCCTATACTACCCCGGAGCGCGTTCTCCTTCTCGTTGTCTAGATAACTGAGTTCCTGGCCCGTGCTATTTTGTTTTGCTGGCGCCAGATGAATGGCATGGAACTTCAGAAACCGTTGTGATCCGCTCCGGCCGTACACGATGTGCATCCGCTGCGTCCGCCGCAGCTTCCACCTACAAAATCACCTGCTCCTCCCCCGGTTGCTGACTGGTCGTTGCTGGCCTCACGTCCCTCAGATCTGGCAGCCATGGGCCTCCACTCTGCTAGATCCGGCCACCCCGAGCTCGCCAACCCTAGCACATCGACAGTGATTACACTTGCTTCGGCATCAAGCCGTCCCTGTACCGCTCCATCAAGGTTGTCTGCCTTCATTCCCCCTATTTCTAAATTTCCATGTTTGTTGCCAACTTGCAAGACTGTCCATAGCTGCTGTAGGTTGGGAGTAGCTGCAATTGCGACAGAAGGCTGGCCTAAATCCTTAGTCGTGCATCTTTTCTACTCTAAAAATCATGATGTTTTGGTGTATGTTGTATCCAGATGAACATAGGATCCATTATGTTTCGTATTAGGATGTATAATAGCATGCTATTGGCTTGTTGGTTTTGGCCTTCTATGTAGTTTTTAGTTGTCAATATCCTTATGTTATAACTCCAATGTAACCTGAAGTAGTTTCTGGCCCCTAGTTTGTAGCTAACTTTTCATTTTTATAGGCAAGCATGCTGATGTTATATATGCTTGATCTTGAGTAGAGCACTTAGTTCAGATCTGAGTAGTTTGTTTGTAGTGGTGTAGGCCAAGCTGCAGCAGAGCAACATGGAGCTGGAGAACTTCAAGGACAAGATCAAGGAGAACCTCTAGACGATCAAGCAAAGTAGCTGCCCTGACTCGTTGGCAACATAGTTGAGGTTCGTGCTTCAATAGACCCGTACTTGTTTTGAATGTGTGCCAAATATCATTCACAAAATATATGGTGCATGCCTACTGTAATGACGGACAGATCAAAGAAAAAAAATATAAACTAAGTATTTTATATTCTAGTGCTTCTCAGTCATTAAGATATAAATCATGTACTAGCAATGCATGCACAAGATTTACGGATAAGTGATAAACTATGTTCATGTCTATTGATGGAGATATAGAGTAGTAGGGTTTTCTACTCATTTTTCTGTTTTACAAGATAGTTTGATTGATATTGTACCGCATTAGATCCTTTGTGCTCTAGTTACCGGCTTTGAGGCAAGCGCTGGGTCTCACTCATAGCTGGTTTTGTTAATACATTCTAGTTTGGTTCTACACTTTCTTACTGTTCCTCATTTTATTTTCCGTGATTTTGTTTTTTTTTTAAATGACCATTTGGTTAGTAAATGCTAGGACTAGAAGGATTTTGTGCCAGTCAATTGCCTTATGTTGGCATTACATTCATGACATCCATAACTTGATGAAACAAGACTTATCCTTCTTTGTTTATGCACAAGTAATACATCAGCAGCACTTCAACATTGGTCAAATTAATGTTTACCTGGCAGTTCAGTAGTTTGTAGTCTTCCACTGTTCCAATACATGTTTTTGTCTCTTCAGACTTCTAGATTGTGCAACTTAAACAAACTGCTCTAATTTAAATGAGTTATCTTAGTACGACAGTTCTTTTCCCATGCAAATATATCTAATGGTCATTCTGTTTTTGTGTGCAGCAAGCCCCCAATCATGCTAATCAAGTACGCTAATGGGTAAGCCTTGTTGCCAATCTTTCCAGTAGTAGTAGTAGTAGTATGTTTTCGCTGTCACCTCAAATAATTATGCCATGGCGGGGTTTAGCGATCTATGTTATGGTGTTGATCCGAATCATGATCTTGTGTATGTGTGTACGATTATCCTCTGCATTTTATGGCGGGTGTGTCTGTGTGGTATCAAAAGGGTCTCTACTCAATCTATATAGGGTTGTGTTAATGGATAGTGTATTGATATAGAGAGAATTCCTTATTTGGCCCTTACTTCAAATTTTGTTCCCTATTTGGCCCTAAAAAAAGTTTTCTTCCCTATTTGACACCTTAATTCTAAACACAAATAAGGATGTAAAAAGACTCTTTTGCCCCTGAGAAATTTTTGTATCAAAATTCATAATAGAAATTGAAAATCTTATATTTACTAATTGGAAACACTGTACAAGGCTCAAGTTAATTCCGAGGCAACAAAAAAACTATCCCTTTCGATATAAACGGCAGGCATTAGCAATCGTACAATGGAATCGGCCGTATGGACCTCCGCAGCAATACGACCACGGTTCGAGTTCCAGGTCGGTCGGTCCTGTCGTAAGTTCCGGTCAGTTTAATTCAATCCATATAATTCAGCTAGCTCCATACATAGCAATCTCATGGCACAAAGCGATTAGATATAGCTAGCTCCATACGGAGCACCAAATCGATCAATCGATCAAAAAGGCTAATTTATGTTTTGATACTACGTGCATGGTTCCTCTTTGGTGCCGTGGGTGCGCCCCCCAATAAGCAATCTAATAGGTTCAGGCGTTCAGCTATATACATTGCCACATATCAAGTTAGCAAGCCATATTGCTTAGCCATCGTGCAAGCTTCGTACAGGTACAACACCGTCATCAGCGGTACACATCAAATCAGCCCTTACAAGTGCACCTTTACACGAAAGCACGGGTTAATGACTCGTAATTAGTTAAAAAAATTGGTATAGAATCTAACTATGCTTATTTCTAACTTTTATTATGATGTTGGTAAAAAATAAATCAGGGGCAAAAGAGTCTTTTTACATCCCCATTTGTATTTAAAATTCACTATAGGGCCATGTTAGGAAGAAAATGAAGTTAAGGTGTCAAATAGGGAAGAATATTTTTTTAGGGCCAAATAGGGAACAAGATTTTAAATAAAGGCCAAATAAGGAATTCTCTCATTGATATATTGCTTGTGCCTAAACAAGTTTTGTACTAATCGGTCTATGGTTTATGATGCTACTGTTTATCTGTCTGTATCTATGTCAGCATGTTACTTTCATGCTTGGTCTTTTCATGGATGTTCCATGTGTTAATGTGTGCTGTTTCAATCCTTCTACAACAGTTGTTATCAGTATTGTTTGGGCATGCCCAACTCGCTTGTCTCCTTCATGGAAGGAAAGGTGCACTATATTCCCCTAACCACTTTGAATTTTACCATATTTACCATGTTATGTCGCTTGTAAGACAGTTCCGAGGTCCCTGCAATCTAGTCTAGATATAATTAGTAACACATCTTCTCATGTTGTGATGTTGAGTTTTGAAGACAATAGCTTTAACTGTTAGTGAAATCTGACTTCCTCTATGACACTGCCAGTAAATTCTTATAAAGTAGTTATTTGATGGTGAATTGCAGACCCCGCAGATGATTGCGTGATTGAGAAAGTTGTAGGAGCAAGAACAATGCTTCCATTGTTGCCAAGAACAAGAACGGACCCTCTTGGTGGCATCATTGCCGTGTTTGCTATTCATTTTCCAGTGAACTGTTTGTTTCTGGCTTTTTGTGTAATGTTTAATGTAATCTTCCTCCATGTGCACGAGTGTATGTCAGTTTTCTAAAGTTTGCTGATTGTGGAAATTTACCTTACCATGTCATTTGCTGTTATTAATGAATGTCTATACGCAAGAAATGTCTGGAATTTCTCTTATTAATTTGCTCTGTAATTTCCTGTTATTATTTCCTGGTTATCTGCAAAAAAGAAGAAGAAATGGGCTACTAATTTGTACATAAAGTGGCCATGTCCCAACCGAGAAAGGCCAATTCTTGGTCATAACGATGAAACTATGGGCTCTAAGTAGGCTATGACCCAAATAATATTAATAGGAATGCTCCTGCAAAAATTGAAAAAGAATAATAATAATGAGATCATAAAACGGCCAAGGCCCATCAACAAAAAGGTTGAGGCTCAAGTAAGAAACAGAGAGAAAAGGCAATAGTTATTGGGCTAGGCCCATGTAGAACACCGGAATGGACCGGGCTGAATTTGAACCACGACGATTTCATTTCGTCATAATTTTGCCACGTAGGATAGCCACGTTGGAGCTGATGTGTCCTGCTCGGATTGCTCACGACGATTTTGGATCGTCATAGATTCATGACGTTCCTAAATCGTCGTGGATATCCATGACGTTTCCAAAAAAACGTCGTTGTGGTTAATTACTGACGCTCGGTTTTCAACGATTTGTTTTTCGTCATAGGATCGTCATGGATGAAATATGATGACGATTTGGTGACAAAAATAGAGCGTCATGTATCAACATATTTCTTGTAGTGAGCTTATAAATACTAGATCAGACAAGAGTTAGCTTATGGATGTCTCATATATGGATTTCACTCATTTTCTAATCGATTTAGACATATTATTTATCAAATTTAAATTTATGGATTTGCATATATGAATTTTTCAATATTAAATGGAAAAAGACAAATAAGTTAATTATTATTTCCATTTAAGAATATTTTAATTCAAAATATTATTAATGATTCATTATTTTAAATAATTGTTTTGATTCATAAAATAAATGTGTGTGACATCTTAATCTATGGAGTAATAGGAGTGATAGGATACTATTGTCAGGTAAGTATTTCTTGTTTGTAGATAGGTCTTAGGAAATGAACTACGAAGTTAAGCGTGCTAGTGCGGGAGTAGTCTAAGGATGGATGACCTCTGTGGAAAGTGTTAGTAGAAGGGAGTAAATTAGATTGAAATTAAGAATGGTTAGTGATAAATGTGAGTTTAAGTGGTTAAATAATAGAAATAAATAAAATGGAAATAAAATGAATATTTTTTGGGAAAAAATCAAAAAAAGAGAAAAAAAACAAAAATCCTTCGGTACCGGTTCGTAACAGGAACCGGTACCAAAGGAACATGGATCGGCGGGCTCTCCTCCAGGGCCACGTGATGGCCCTTTTAATACCGGTCCATGAGCAACCGGTACTAAAGGCTGGTGGGCCTTTAGTACCGATTAATTAGTACCTGTTGTCCAACCGATTCTAATGGGCTTATGGAACCGGTACGAATAGCCCGTTTTCTACTAGTGCTACTAGCACTTGTACAAGAAAGGGTCTTTCGCGCCACAATCGTTGCGCACATCAGCTTATTGGAAAGCCAGCCATCAATAAGATGCGGAAGTACCCTTTCAATCAGAACATGTAGCTTCACGTGCTCAACTAAGACAACTAACATATCAACAACTTTATTAAATAGCATGCGCGATAATTGGTCACCTCGTCGTAGTACTTTTTTGTGGTTTAGATAGTTAAGAACACCATCATGATGCCTTGCGCCCTCTAGAAACAAAATTGTATATAAAATTATGACACTCATAAGAGAAAACTTTTATTTTCATAGTTTTGTTTTTGACAAAAAGACAAATTCACTTTATGATAAGCCTTTTTGAAGTTAGTTTTTTTTTAGAAAAGATCCAATTTAATTTTTGCGGTGTAACCCATGGACTGTTTCATGTAGGGTAACCACTCCTTCAACAATGTTACTTCACTTTAATGATGTTTGTGTCATTGTGTGGGACGATCAACATGGCCATCCACCGAACTTAGCCTAATATTTCCAGTCTTCATGAAAATTTTGAAGTGAACATTTAGAAGACAAATAGGCATGTATTGTTAGATACTTTGTGCTTCATTTATCTTATGAAACAAAATCATCTTACCAAAATTTAGGTGAGACAATTCCAGTTGTCCGATCTGATGAAAAGCAGCGAACGATTCTAGAAAGTCAATTATAATCATCTCTAGGAAGTTATGGCAGAACTCGTCTTGAAAGCCATCTATAAAACGGGCCTCCTTACGTTACATGTAGAAAAGCCGCCTTGTTTACTTCTTTTTTAGAGCAAGCACACTAGTAGAGCCGAAAGTTGGCTTTATGAGATTGCCAAGTCCTCAATAGCTAGTCTAACAGCCATCATATATAATAGTTAATTATATGGATGTACTAATTTATCCATGTATGGACCACATACACTCTCACAAGGTTTCTTGGAGCCTGTGATGCAGCTCGCTCTTACCCTACAACCCATTTCTCTCCTCTCTGTTCTTCTCCGTCTTCTAGCTCAGCAGGAATATAATATTAATAGCCTTATAGCTCGCTTAGACTGCTCAGTGCTAGGAAAATAATGTTATGTAAGCAGGTTATAAGGATTAAAAAAGCATTTTTATGACGACATGGAGGAGAGAGAAGAGGAGAGAAAAGGTGAGTTGGCTCTAATGCAATAGCAAGGTGCATCATGTGCACCTATGCACCTTTTTATAGTGGAAGATGGACCATGTATTGATAAAGTAATACATTTTTCTATCTAACTGTTGTGCATGTTGGCTATATGGCTGGCTATAGATGACGTGTCAAGTCCTTATAGCCAACTATTGACTCTACTATTGAACTTGCTCTCATCGTGGGAGTAACTAAGGTAGTAACATGCATGCCACATAGGAAAAACACTGATGTGGCAAGTAATAAATGAGGAAAAAGAGAGTTGTGGTAACATGATTTGGTACTGTAACATCACATATTCCAATACAATACGGGTCTATAGACTAATAAATATAGTTTTACATGACACTACACATTTGTTACTGAAGGGGTTCGTAGCAGAAATACAAAAAAATTCTGCATAGTGAACACCAAAACTAGCAAGAATCTAACTAGGAGCAATGTGGTAACGGTTACGAGGTGTTTCAGTAACATATCTCTTGTAGACCAAAATATCGGGGATTACGCTCCTGCACAAACGTTGACGAGGGAGACGACGTGGCCAACCTCAAGGTCGTGAAGAACTTGATGAGTTGATGATGACCATGGCGCAACGTCGGTGTTGTTGGCGATGATGAACAACACCTCCAAGTACTTGCGCATGTACGGTGACGATGATCCCCGGCCTCCGATCCAGAAGAAATTGCGAAAATAGATCTCCTGGAACGGAATTCCCCAGCACGATGGCGTGCTGGGGTAGAGAGAATTCTCCTGTGCGTAGCCCAAAATTTGGGCCATGGGGTGTGGAAGAGAGAAAGAATCAGAAAATTTGCCCAAAAATTATGTCAAAACGTGGTACTCTGTCCTTCTTCTATAGGAGGCCAAAAGGGTACCTCTCCCTTTAGCTCCCCAATGTGGGACTAAAGGGGATGGGAGGGGTGGAGGATGCGGCCAGTCTTGGCCGCACAACTCGATGCTTGTATGGGCCAAAAGCCCCCTCACTTGAGATTTTTATAATATTAAATTAATTAATAAAATAAATATATTTAAATATCATTTAGTTCTTTTTAATATTAAATTTATACATGAATATATTTAATTTGGATAAATTATATACTATTTAATATTAAATTCGATTATGTTAAATATATTTACATATTATTTTATTAAAATATATTTAATTCAGAATTAAATTATATTAAATAAATCTAATAATTAAGTTGTATTAAATATATTTTATGTTAAATTATATACTATTTGATTTGAAATTAAATTATATTAAATATATCGAATATTAAATTAATGTATATAAATATAATTAATTCTCAATTAATTTATTTATATACTATTTATATTAAATTACTGCGGAACTTCTTGCAAACCACTTCAAACTTTTTCGGCATCGCGGATCATTTTCGATGTCCCCTTTTATTTTTTTGGAACCATTCTGGTGTTCATCGTGCTTCTGTGGAATCTTTCTGGTTTCTCTTCAATAATTTCTATATCCTTATAACGCTCTCTAGCATTGTCAACCCTTACGTGTGTTACCCTTGGTTGGGGAATACTCCAGTCATGATCGAACACTCTCTCCGATCAATGATCAATAGCGGGGCCTAGAATAACATAATGACCCCTATGCATTCCAGAATTTAAACCGTCTTTGAACCATGATTACAACGTCATATTCCATTTGTTACTCAGATACACATCTTGTCCTTGATGTGATCGTTGACATATCCATGTAATGTTCAATCTCATTTCCGACATAAATTGCTTTACTTGCCGTGATATTACATCCACATTACCTAGTCATACGCTACAGCTATATAGATGTAATTTCAGAGAGTAGGCCCAGAGTATCTCGTTCTCACCTATATGATCTAATCCTGAACTCGATCACATGCCTCAACATATAGATTGGAATATCCAAAGTACACCTTGATCACCTTTTACGACGTGACTTCGGTGCAATCAAAATATTGCTCTAGACAGCGATCAAATATGATTTCATGGTCTGAGGATTAGGATATTATATCTTAGTAATATTACAACGGTGAAAATTGTGACACAATCATGTTGCAATAATTATAATGGGGTTGTCCATCATTTCATTCAACCAATAAAATGACTTCATTGTGAATTGACGTAATTGTCACATGATCGTGAAACCTTCGATCAATCAATGCCCAATGAACTAGTCCATGTAGAGGATAACTAGGGATTTTGTTTGTTTATATATCACACATCTATTAAGGTTTCCTATTCATAAAATTATAGCATGACCGAAAAAATATTATAAAGTTTTATGAGATATAGAATAAATAAAATCATGTTATTTATTTTCCTCTAGGGCATATCTCCTTCATTCTCCCATTTCAACTAGAGTACAAATAAACTAGTTGCATTTTCTTTAATCACAAAACTTTATCAATTAAGTGTTTCTCATCATGCTTTGCTCCTGGAAGATGTTATAGTCAACGGTCTGTACAATAGAGTTCCATATGTTCTTTGGAAATATTTTGATGCCACCTTGTTTGACATCAATCCATATTACGATACTATTCAAGGATATAATTAAATGGTAACTGAGTGATACTTATGTTTCTTTCTATGTTCCTGATCAATCAAGTAAGAAACACACTCAGGTTTGAAGAAACACTTTTCTTACCGAAAATTATATTCCATTACTTTAGAAATATTCAAATACTTTTTAAATATAATATAGATCCTTATATCCTATCTAACATCACTTTGATGTTTCCACCACGCTTCACATTAATCTTAATGTTTCTAACGTAACTTTTACCGTTAGATCCACTAACCTTACATATGGCTACTTCTTAGGCTAGAAAATCTACAATAAATTTCGATAACATATTTTCTTCCTAAGAACACATGAATTTCATCAAATTCATTTCAGCATTTTAGTTCTTGATGAGAACATCTGTCACATTATGGTGATCTCATAATATGGTTTTATATGTTGCCAACTATGATCTATTCACAGTGATGCATCGTATCCTCTGATCATCAATGAAATATTTTATATTTCCAATCAAGACCCTCTTTATTGGTTCGTTCCATTCCGACTCCTCAAAATTTTATAAAACATCTCAACAATTAATGTTTACTATTAAACTTCATTTCCTTTTATAATTAATTCTAATTATTTCTATTAGTACAACTTATTATATGTTTTCACATATAAGGACTCAACTATCACTCAAATATGATATCCATTTATTTGGTCAGGCAAGCTTTTCAAGTCGCACTCAAGATGATACTACATATTTAAATAGGTGAGCTAACGAGATTTTACTTAAATTAATGCAAGTCCTTTCGATAATTTCAGCTCCTGAAATTCCTTGATCATTCATCAAGTTGAAATCACTACCAGAAAAACAGTCTATTGCAACGAATAAAATCATGTCAAGTGCCAAATCATCGTAATAGGTACCTGTTGCATCAAAACGGTGTTAGTTGGACATCGTTGTGACTACACACGTTGGGCTATTTCCGTGGAA